>JAQPZY010001499.1:2560000-2727500 GCA_029931535.1 Margaritifera margaritifera | reverse complement strand
CGTTTTATTGCAAACCACTCAAGCATACAACTTACCTTTATGCCTTTGGAAACGAGTAGGAACATGATGCGTGACGGCAAACACTCTACAAAGGTAACATGATATTGATTTCAAAAAGTTTTGTCCCGATATATGTACGTGTAAAGGGTATTTGGTAGAGGGTGTCTTTTCAATCTCATTTTCTTCTGATAAAAAGCTAGTGCTTCCCTAATTGCATCCCTATATCAGGTAAAATTCCAGTATTACTCTCACGTGGATCATAGAAGTTAATTACACGATAAAATTGTATTGAAATAGCATCCTCTCTATTACTATAAATCTATTTTATCTTGTTCAATACTAAATAATGAGACCCGGTGGGTAAACTGCCCGATGGGAAATTAATGCTTCAACTGCATGTTGATTTTCTGATACAACCTGCCACCGCCTACCCCTAGGATACAGACACAGACCTGGTTGGTTCACTCTAGTTCGTTTTCAATCCATTCCATGTCGGGATAGCCCTACCAAATTAAACTATTGGGGAAAGATGAATTATTAGATTTTAAGGATTCACAATAGTGGTGCAATAAGATGCAATCCATCACTCCAAATGTATGGGCTGTTTGCCCGCTGGTCTCGACTAGTACTGAAAGTGCATTGAGCCTCATATAAAGTCCAATAGTCAAAGATTTTTCACAAGAGAGAGGACACTAAATTGAGTAAAATTACATGTATTAAGACGTAAAGTATAGGAGAAACGACTATTTACAATGAAAACCGCCAAGTTTTTCACCCCTGAAAATATTGACTCCAACGGCACAGATTCATGATAAATCTTCGGCCGACGTACGCAATCAAGCGGAAATCAATTATAATCTAAACTTTTTGATAGATCTAACATTCTTAACTACGCTGAACTTTATTTGTTATCGGTAAAATTATCTCATTTTAGAGTGGAGGTGAAAAGGTAGCTGACACGCCTCTCGATTTGAATGCAATATCAGATTCTAAAGACTCAACTTTTGCCATGGCATAAGATTCCAATCGAAATATGGAACATGGGCATTATTTACATATTAATGGAGAGATTAATTATGTCAGATATGTATTATATCCAAGGAACCTTTGTCATAAGCAAATTATTCTACAATAAACACACTAACAAGCAGAACAATTAAAACACACACATGCAGAGCGACATGAACATATATAGGATATTTACTTGTAGCGAGTGAATAACAGATATATTTCACTCAGAACACGCAGATTTTCTTCCTTTTTTTTTTTTTTTTTTTTTTTTTCTCAAACTGATTGGCTAGCAATATGTTCACCAGTAGCAGATTTATCTTATGGTATCCTTAATGTCAGCTGTTTACAGTTTATGTTCTACTGTGTTTTGTATATATTCGCACAGAAAATATCAGTAGTAACAAAATTCTCTTTCCTTATTCAAGATTAAAGAGCACATAAACAAAATATTGAAGAAAAAATTCCAGGCTGCATTTTGAAAAAGTAACTTTTAATTTGGACTGGTAACAGCTAGCACTGAAAACTGTGGTACGTCTGGGATAGCGGTAAGTGCCTTTCCTATGTCATAGCAAGAGCCGATCTTTATTATAAAATAAAGCCTCCAATTACCAAAATTGTAAACCTTCAAAAATCTTAAAATCTTTTAAATTAGACACACAAAAATTTAAATATGAAGTGAAGATATTGTTTCTCGATGTAAAATTTTCGTCTTAAGTTTCAATGGATTCATTTTTCAAATATTCCATTTAATTTAAATAATTAGTGAAGAAATGTAATAATTTCCTAATTTTCATCTCGTGCAAGACAATTTCTGTAATTATGATGAACTTCCAACATTGCATCCTTCTTTATTAACCAAACATCTGAGAATTCGCAGGTCAGTGAAAGTTGAGAAATTTCCAAATAGTTTCATCGTTTTTAGACGTATTCTTGGTCATAATACATGCAAACAATACAACCAAAGTTTAAATTAATGGATTTGTATGTCTCTAAAACTGACCTCTAAATTAAATGTACCAATATAAGTATGAACATACTTGTGTTCCCTGGAACTGCGTTATGTCTCAAATAAAGTTACTAAGAGACTCCCTTCAATAAATCGTCCCCTTAGTAACTTTGCAAAGTTACAGCTAAGAGATTCCCTTCCATAGATCTTCCCATTAGTAACTTTGCAAAGTAACCCTTTGTAGCAAGCGCTGAAATAAAGAAATAGCAACTCAGCTAATGATCCATACAGATACTATATTTGTCTCCTTACATTCTGAGTACATCTTGAAACACAATTTATTGTTGTGACCCGGAGAAATAAAGAAAATGAAACCAATCCTCATTTCGCTGGTGAGACTCTTTTGGTTGGGTGGTTTTAGAGTAAATAGGGTATTGGTGTTCTATTGTTTCCTATTAAAATGGTCTTTGTTTCCTTTCTCCATAAAAAGGGTATTTAATTTTCCTAAATTATTCCCTGAAATTCGCATTTTTTTCCTTAAAAATGATCATCAATCTTCCCGGGTTTGCTGATGAAAGAGGGCTTTATTCCTTTGTTTCTCATAACCCTGATTTTTCAGACGTCCCCACCGCCGTTATGTTAAAATATCCTTATTAGATTTCTCTGTTTTATAAATTTTATCATTATATGATATTCTTAAATGAATTTATTCTTTCTTTCAAAAATACATATTTATCTCAAATAGTTAATTTATGTTTTATTCCGAATAAAAAAGAGATTGAAATAAAAAAAAACTGAATGATGTAATAATCTTGATTAAAATACAAGGAAAGTTTAGCACGTATTCCCCTTATAAAACAGCGCCACCTACAGTACATTGAGCCCTGTATACTTTGGCTTAGAAAAACAAAGCATAATTAATATTGTTGGAAGAAGCAGAAACAGCAATAATTTTATTTCTACTATTGTATGGTTGTAGCAGTTTATGATTGTAGCAGTGTATGGTTGTAGCAGTGTATGGTTGTAGCAGTGTATGGTTGTAGCAGTTTATGGTTGTAGCAGTGTATGGTTGTAGCAGTGTATGGTTGTAGCAGTTTATGGTTGTAGCAGTTAAGGACATATCTAAAGAAAAAAATAAGGCGATGACATCACAAGGTGTAGAAAACTTTCCAGCTTTATAACCAGTTTGATCGAAATCCAGGTGAAGTATGCACAAGGCTAGTAATAAAATAGTTTCCTGTCATGGTTTATTGACTAATGCACTTAACAGACAATTTTGTCATTTTATTTTGTATATTATATTGACACAAGCACGATTGAAATCCTTTGAAAACTGACTACCTTTCTTGAATATGAATGAAGATTAAAGGCAGGTGTGGTCTCTGTAACTTCACCGTTATCTATTATTATTATTATTATTATTTTAAAATATATATCTAAAACTCACTAAAAAAAATTAGCAAACAAATTTAAAGTCCCATTATATATATATATATATATATATATATATATATATATATATATATATATATATATATATATATAGATAGATAGATAGATAGATAGATATACGCATCTCTATTTCACTGCATTAAAACCTTCCCTCTTCAACAGTGATTTATTTCTGGAATAAATGTCATCATTATCATCATCATTAACAACAATAACAACACTATCAACAACAACAAAAGTCAATCTTCTAACTTTAAAATCTCTTGAGAATAAATTCAAATTACAACAGATGGACACGTTTAATTAAACAATGTAACCTGCACTAAGAGATCATCTATTTGAACGCGGAAATTTGATCACTGAAGACAGGTGGTTGTTAAATGCAAAGCGTTGAATAATGAGCAGAACGTCAAGAAAAGGCGTTTAAAAAACAAAATAGATGAGATCTTAATTTGGTCCCTAAACTGTTAAATCTATCCAAAAGACTAACTCATATAGGAGATCACTTGTGTTAGTCTTTTGCATAGATTTAACAGTTTAGGGACCAAATTAAGATCTCATCTATTTTGTTTTGGTTTTAATAGATACTAATTTGATATTAAGGTTAATTAAATAGCAGATAATACAATCAGTGTCATATTGAGAGTAATTAATAAAGCCTTAATATTGACGTGAATATTATACATTATTAAGGCATTGATATTCATTTGCTACTTAAGTTATTTTATTTGTTATTTGCATAAGACATTCTTTAGTTTTGTTACACGTCAGTCAGACATCCTTCGTGCTTATTATTTTTAAGTGAACATTCATGTATTGACGAAGCAGCTACATGTGAGAAATCAGGAAATAGTATCAATGTTATGCTGTACGTATTTACACATATGCTGAATAGTGGCAAGGTTATACTGTGCATATAATTTACACATATGCTGAATAGTGGCAATTTTATTCTGTACATATAGCTTACACGTGTTGAATAGTGACAATAGTATGCTGTGCGTATAGTTTACACATATGCTGAACAAATGTATATGATCCCACCTCAGGAAAATAAAAATGACATCAAAGTAGATGCGGTTTCGGTAAAATGGATTTTAGATATGAATTATACAAATTTCAAAAGTCTAAAAACTCATCCAGGAACAATAAAATGTTAGCTCAGAAGTTTGACCGAAGTTGCACTGCTTTAGTAAAGATAAAAGTTTAAGTGGAACATAACACTCACCAACTCGCTTTTTAGCTATCATTTCATCAGCTATTTGACCTGAGGTGACCCTATGTGACAAGTATAACCTGGAGAACTGGCCAATCGGTTTTTGATCTGAACAGATAATATCTTCCATTTGAGCTTATCCGGGATTCACCTTTGAATACAGTCATTTGTTTATGACGGCATAACACTAATATCACATCCCCGCTTCTCTCCCACCTTAGCGAAGAATATATTTACACAAGCTCCATTCAGATTGTTTGAAAGCTGACCAAAATCTTTTGAAAATTGAATTCAAAATCATCGACAGGTGCTATCCCTATCACTTCACATTTTGTCGTTTGGATACGAAACTTCATGTCAACAGATTCTAACCTCTTCAGACGGGCGCAAAATGTGTCTGAAATAGCTTGTTGAGAAAGCTATTTTAATTTTCCTATTTTCTAAAGGACGCAATCGCGATTGCCAACATTCTGTACAAGCTGTGATCAGGTAATCACGAAAGAGAAATGTTATTAGTAAATATCCTGTGCAAGATAGGTGACATTCGGGCAGAATCGGATTCGTAAAATTTACAAAGGGGCGTGTGTTGTAAATTAATGGTTTGGAGAGTGGCCCATAACATGCGGTTTTGTTCCAATATGTGTATTCTATAAATCTAAAAACTAAATACACCTATTTCAATATGATTATGACATTTTGATATAACATTACACCAATTTCAATATGATTGTGACATTTTGATGTAACATTACGCATATTTCAATATGATTGTGACATTTTGATATAACATTACACCTACGTCAATATGATTGGGACATTTTGATATAACATTACACCTATTTCAATATGATTGTGACATTTTGATATAACATTACACCATCACACTTGCTTGGTTCTATGTCTCTTTTATTATCAAGAGAAACAAGTTTAATTTTCAGTTCTTCTAAGGATCGTTTATACATTTTTAACTGGAAAAGATATTTTGATATTTTACAGAGCAGACTTGTGAAAAATACGGTTTGTTACTATTTAGTTTTTGGTTACAATTTCAGTAACATATTCACTGTTAACACTTTTAATTGTTGTTTTCTGAAACAATGGAATAGCTATTTCATTCAACACAGTGGTAAAACAATGGAATAGCTATTTCATTCAACATAGTGGTAAAACAATGGAATAGCTATTTCATTCAACATAGTGGGAAAACAATGGAATAGCTATTTCATTCAACATAGTGGGAAAACAATGGAAAGCTATTTCATTCAACATAGTGGTAAAACAATGGTATAGCTATTTCATTCAACATAGTGGGGAAAATTTTAAACTGCAGCGTCAATACTTTCAATATATGTACTGTCTAAAATCACTACAATTTTTGTGATAGAATTTAAGCATTGATAATTCAAATAATTGTATCGTTTCTTGGGAACAATCAATAAAAACATACTCTGGAACTTTCCAATATGGCCTTGATATGAACGTACTCCATCGATATACTTCCTGTGTTCTGCATATTATTCCTATTTTTGGCTTGAATTCCGAGACAAATAATAAAACAAACAATCCGTTCTTTCATAATTGTGTTTGGCGGAAACAAGCTTAATTCTACACTTGGAGCCATCTGGGAGCTTTAAGTTACAACTTTTTTATATAAAGTGATGGAAGATCCTTTTCTTTGGCGTCTGGTACCCCCACCGCGACACGATTTCTGAAACTTAAATATTTAATTAAAAAAGAAAGAATAGGTTCTATTTGAAAGCATTCATAGTATTAAAAGTCTTCTTGGCGTAAAATTATCTATAATTGCCCAGTCTGAGGGTAGCAACCATCAATAACCTTAAAACTAGTGTAACGTTTAATATCACTACGCTCTGTTGGAAAGTTGTATATGATGTTTCTATTGATCGTTCCCTACAAAAGACGCGTGGATTTGAATTAAATATATTCTATTAAAAAAGATATGCGTACTTTTACACTAGGAAAACGTTGTAATTTCTTCCAAAGATGTACGTATTTTGAATATAATATGTAGTACATGTGCCTGGAACAAAACCAAAACAAATATCAATCTATCATGGTCCGGTCACAGTTGTCCAAAATGTTTACATAGTTTTGATGATAGTAAAAATTCAATGCAAAGTCATTTGAACAGTCTTAATAGAATATAACTTTATATTTTATACATATTTATCACTCGAAGCATGTCATTATTAAATTTGAAAAAGTATATCTAATTAAACATTACAATCATCAAGCTGATTATGTGACACAAATATTTCGTCTAGCATCATGGAAATAATAAACAAACAGGTGTATTCACTAGAAAAGAACTTCAAATCATATTTGTCAGACTAAAGGAATGAAATATTTACCCTTATAAACGGACAGTGTTACAACTCTGACCAATGATATACATGTTTTCCTTGCTTCTGCCTTCCATAGGTGAAGCATATACATCGTTTACTTTATAAATCTTTTTACTGAGATGTCCGTCGTCTTTGGTTTGATTTTTTCCATCTACATTCTTTTATCCATTAATGATTTGTTCTATCTTGGATTTGACCGTGATGAGAATAAGTTACAGATTTAGATACTGGGTCAACTTAATAGATACTGTGTCAACTTATTTAGATACCGTATCAACTTATTTATATACTTTATTTAGATACTGTGTCAACTTATTTAGATACCGTATCAACTTATTTATATACGTTATTTAGATACTGTGTCAACTTATTTAGATACTATGTCAACTTATTTACATCAGTACAAATTACAATTAATGCCTTTTTATGCAAGTTTTTTACAGAATGCTTCGTATTACGTATCCTTGAGTCGCATAAGCTATTTTTGTTATTTTTTTAAAATAATTTTTTTAAATTTTTGTTTATTTAAGAGTCTTAAAGGATAAGATCGTGAATAGTCCGTGAATTCAAATAATTCACATGAATACTCCATAAAGAAAGGCCAATTTACACTTCCTTGTGTCATCCAATAAAGGAAAATAAGCATGATGGAAATAAATTATGAGTTCACAAAATGTTTTATAATCTCTAAAGATTTAGGGCATAATAAAATGTTTAAGGCAATGTGCAGGCATATTGAGTAGTCTTCAATTGCATCGCTCTGTGTTTTAACGAGAAGCAAGGTACACAGGAAGTAACTATACATAGATCATAATAGGTTTTTAATTTTCTAATCAGACAGTTCCATGGGACACAACAGGTCATTGTATCTTACTTAATTGGATCACGTATGGCTCGAAGTTTGAATTAAGCTTGGTATTGGGAATATTTTTTGTAAGACAATATTTACATCCTTTTTTTTAAAGACAACAAGGGTACACATACAATTTAACAAACACCGTGTTAAAATTCAGTTCTCCGTTCTTTATATGTCTGTATAAATGTATCACATGTGTTCCACTATAGTCTACAAGATAAGAAATGCTATTGTATAAGCAAAGAAAAAAATAAAAATATCCATAAAATATATGACTCTGTTTACAAGCCCATAATGAGGATTATCATTTTATTAAAAGAAATATCATTCATATTTTAAAAATTTTTCATCTACTTTCCTTACAAAAGATGGGGAAGTGCGCAATAATTCCATCTGTCGTCAAGTAAGGAACGTGTTGTAGTAGGATATAAAAATAATGCGAGGAAAACAAAACAAAAAAGCAGCAACCAAGAGAGCAGTTGTGATCAGAGAAAAAATAGACGACCACAACTCATATTTGTCACCAATCTCACGTCTGGCTTTTCTACTCAGGAGTAGAAATTAGATATCTTTCACTCGACCTCAAAGGACCTCCGAATCTTACCGCCCTCTCTTTTCTCAAGTATTTTCCAGGACAGTCACGGTCTGCGTATTCTGAATAGCAAACAAGTCGATTATAGTACGAACAGTTTGCTTTCTTGTGTCTCCTCATAGATGTCCTCACTTACACGTTCATGTGTGTGTGTGTGTGTGTGTGTGTGTGTGTGTATGTATATATATATATATATATATATATATATATATATATATATATATATATATATATATATATATATATATATATATATAACAAGATTCCACGTGTTAAATTCGTGAGCTGGCTTTTGGTCACTTGTGTACATGCTACGGGTTTTGAAATAGTTGTTCTGATTAGTATTTCCAATAAGTTGCTCAGTTCATTGCCAAGGAACTCCACGGACGCAAAATCAAGTAGATTGCCACATTAACAGCGAGCGAATACTTGTGATCTAATTTCTTCATATTTGACATATATGACAGTATACGCTGTACATATATATCGTTCTCCTGAGTTTATAAAATGCTCAGTTATATCAGGGATTTAATTCTTGACTCTCTATGTTAGAACTTGTCTAGATGTCTAACAAGAACTTGTCTAGATGTCTAACAAGAACTTGTCTAGATGTCTAACAAGAGCACCTGCATTCTTATGGTTATTAATCTAGCAAGATTGGTACTTGATCTGGAAGAGTGTTACGAAACGTTTGGGATAAAGCTCGAAAACTGTATTCCATAAAATTATTGGAATGTTCGAATAATGTGGACCGCCCACACTGAATATATATGCTTAAGTTCCTATAATGTCTCCAAATTTACGCTAATGTTTCATAGAAAATTCCACGAAAAACGTAGAATACAATTATTGCGACTGAAGTTCCCATTTATTCCTTTTACATGTAAGTACAGAAATGTCCAATTTTGTATATATAAATCACTAGACACGTTTTATAAATTTGGTAATGAAAACACCTTGTTATTAGTACAGGTATGAAAATAACAATGGTTCTTTTAGTGGATATAACATAATGACTGCCTCAAAACATAAAAGGAGAATGTAGTCATTACATTTATATAATTGTTGGCGGTAAAGTTACATTTAAATCTAGCGCGTGATTCTAAGCCAAATATAATTATAAATCTTATAAATGTTATCTGTCATAAATAAATTAGACAAAATATTTGATGGCAAGGATCGCTAGATGAAAAAAAGAAGAATGTAAGAAAACAACAAAAAATTAAGTGTAATGTGTTATAATTACGTTTTATTATATTTCATTGTAATGACTTTGAAACTAACGAAAACTTAGATATAATACTGGGAGTCGGAAGTCTTAGATTTTCTCGAAATCAATTTTGTAAACTTATATATATATATATATATATATATATATATATATATATATATATGAATTCAGTTCTCTGTATGTTAAACACGTAATTACGCAGACCACCCATCTTTAATTTTGCTATCAAATTATGCTAATCTGTCAACAACTCAAAATATACATATAGTTTTCTCATTTTAAGACCGTTTTTCAATCATTTCTTTCTTTTTCTCGTTATTTAGCCATTGTTTGTAGATTCTACCTGTTATTCAGACATGTAATAGTCCATGTTAACTTTGCTTTTGTCTCGAGGTTCTGTTTTGTGGATGTTAGTTCTTAACTGTCTCTTACCCTGACAAAGAACTTGATTAGCTCGAAATGTTGTGAAACTCTTTTGTAATTGCGCCGTTACCAATTTGTGTTTGATTATATATATATATATATATATATATATATATATATATATATATATATATATATATATATATAATACAATTCGTTTATTTATATTATAGATAAGTTTCTCAGGTTAGGTAATGAGACTTTGTCTCTCTTTTTCTCTACTGTGTGAGTGACTCCTAAGGTTTATTTTGGCCTGGTCACGTCGTCTTCAGTACACTGACAATATGTCTTATTTTGCTCATCAATCAGGCCTGTCCAACATGTGTTCATGTGCCAATCATCTGGTGTATGTGTAGTGATTGGGTTATAAATGAACTTGTGAAGAGGAACTTAAGAATCATTTGTGTCAATCACTAATTGGATATCACTCCTAATCTGTGAGATTCCTCGCCTTTATTGTGATTGTTGCAAGGTACAATATCTCTAGGGCACTGCCTTAGTCAAATAGCGGCCATTCTATAATAGACGATAAGGTTTTTGATGATTGACGTGTTCCCATAGTCGTTCATGATGATGTGGACATGTAATTATCCGTTCATGTAGGCAAAGACAGAGTAACTCTAAGAACTACAGGTGCTCAACTACTGTTATTCATTTTGTGTATTAGGTATTTGGGGCCTGTTTTGTGGTACGTGGCATGAAATACCGGAGTCCCGTTAATATGTAGTCTTTAGTTTGATCAAACGAACAGTATTTATGACGTTATCGCGTTTTAGAATCCTTCATTGACAGTGTCTGCTTTTTAAGGTCCTTGGAAATAAAGTGGGAATGACGACCTCAAGTCAAACGGACGCATTAAGTTTGGCATTATTTTTTTTCGTTCTCGGTCTTCATGCGAAGGTAAGAACTAGGTTGGGGTAATCTTTCCCCGTCATTAGCTTCTTTTACAGCCCGGGCTTGTTACAATAATTGTTTTATGGTAGCAGCAGTAGGATACTAGATAGACTTGCGATATTTTGTTTTATTTTTCGACTGTTTTCTGACAGCTTTATTTCGACGGAAAGTCATGCTATGCGACATGGCAAATGGAGGGAATGCGTGCTTCTAATTGGAGTTTTATTGGTTGATATAATAGTAAAATATTATCAGATAAATATTTTTTTTTGTACAAGTAATGATATTTACTTAGTTAGTTTTATCATCCATTTAAAGGTGAGCAGATACAGTCCTTCCTGAGCGAAAACTGCTGTATTGCCACTTCAGGGATGCAATTTGGGGATTGAATTGCATACAAGTTTTCATGACAGGCCACAAGTTGAACTGTGTTTGAACAAGAGCAATCATGATTGATAATTTATAATCTCTAATGGGCGAATAAGAATGATTTTGTAATGAGTTCATTCAGATTTAGGATTCATTAATTTATTGTTTAGTGCATTGGATTGAAACAAAGAGAACAAAAAAGAAAAAATTGATACACTGACTTTCTTTCCTACTAACCCCAGGCTTTGATGAAATTTGATGACCTCTCTCTGTTACTTTCCAAACTTTGGAGTTATGACAAAATTTCCTGACGATGTTTGCATACTTCTGGATAGTAAAAAGCAGCAGGCAAAATTAATTAGGTAGGAACAGTAATTTTATTTCACAACAAGGAAAAGACTGAATAGGGATTCATCACAAATCCATCGTATGGCTATTATAAAGAGAGAGCATTCATACGAAATTTATCGATAAAGATAGTGATGTTCAGTTCGTTTTGACTTATGCACCAATTTGCTAGAGAGTTTTGACGAAGATATTACCAGAATTATACATGATCTAAAAAGTTTAAATGGTATATATATTACAATCTTTTTAGAGAGCAATAGCAGTCTAAAATTTATCTGTTAAAAATGCAAGTAGTAAATACTGTCGGATGTTGCAAATGCGGGAGAAAAAATCCGTCTACCAGATGCAAAACAACGAAATACAAATTACCAGAAATGTAACGAGTGTGTTACTTTAGGGAAATTGAACACGTATCGTAATGGACGAGAAATAAATGTTAGGGAGAACAATCAGAAAAAGGTTACTTGCGACTGTTGAAAACTATAACAAGGGGATCATAGCACAAACATAAGAAAAGTAAATTTCATATTAATTTGTACTGAGCAAATAGTACTATAATACATGTCTACAATAATAAATTCACCAATACAAAAACTAGGAAAGACAGAAATTACAAACCCGTTTAATCCATTGACAACCTAAAAGGTAAATTAAAAAAAGAAGAGACAAAAAAGAAATACAATTATCACCAGAAGGCTCCGCGACTAGTCTAATATATTTTTTAATGGGTGCAGATTTGGCAGGAAACTATCAAGATTTGTATTTATTTCTCGAAGATGTTGAACCATACAAAAAGAGGATAACAAGTATAAAAAATAAAAATTTTGGTTCTGAAAATGTCTAGCTGGAAATAGCGATTACACTCGTAATAAAAACGTAAGACAGACTAATTGTAGGGTTTAGTATCACACAAAACAAAAATACTTTAAATATCATAAAGATAAATGAAATGCAAAAGGTAATTGATAGGCTGTTTGAAATACTAATGACACAATTTCGTCAAGAAATAAGATCTACATATTATAAGTGAATCTCAAATTTAATCAGATTGGGTACTGTAAATAACGGGTGTAATTTTAATCACATACATCCAAAGTATATACCACTGTTTTGCGGAATATAAGTCTCTTCTGTTTGTCCAGATACTGTTGAAAAATGGCCCTGATCAAGAAGCGACTATAGTAATAAATAATGATGAAAAATACATTTAGTTTAGTAAGGGTGTTATATTCGACAGATTTAGCAAGAAGGTGTAGTAAGGAGGAAAATCAAATGTCTAGATAGTTTCTTGTTCGTGGAATGAGAACGTCACAGAAGCCGTGAAACATTTTGAAAACATGGAACCCAAATATTTGAGAAAAGACATTATCCGTACAAGTACATGTATGATATTAAAAGACTATGACGAAACTTAATAACAACCAATTAAGAAATTTCATTCCCATCTTCGTAGATAAGGGACAGCAGAGGAGGATTTCCAACATGGACAAGATGCTATGAGACATTTGAAATTACAATGTTGTTGGTAACTTCATGACTACCTAGTGAAGAAAGATATTTTATTCCTGTGTGACAGTTCTGACTCGATTTTGACATGTCTGCATGAATAATTACAAACTAGATAAAGTACACTATTACAGTGCACTGGGACTATCCCAATGCAACGAGTTTGAATTGAGACTACTTACGGACTAAGATACGTTCCAGATGATATAATGAGGAAGTACAGAGTTATTGTCATGATACCATAGGTACCACCATATATATATATATATATATATATATATATATATATATATATATATATATATATACACCAAAATATATCATGAAAATACTATGTTGATAATGAAGGAAAAATTAAAGATGATGGAGAACACGATACGTCAAGGTCAAGGTCATTCATTATGTACCTAGATACCAGCAACCTTTATGGTTATTTAATAACCTTTTCTGTCGAGAACTAAAAATGGGCAACAAATTAAATGTAATGTCTTGGTACGATGATGAAAGTGTAGGTGGTATCTAAGAAGTAGGTTTAAACGTACGAACGCATCTACATGACTATTTCAAAGATTGTTAAGTTACAACCTGAAACAAACAAAAAGAATTATTCCACTAGAAAGTGATAGATCATCACTACACCAGAAAATGGTACAAAACCGTTGGTACCTAAGTTATGTGGCACATTACAGAACAAAGAGTGATAAGTTATCCACTATCGTAATGTAATGTTGTACGTTAAGTTACTTTTAAAACTAAAGAAGATACATTTAGTCGTGTTATTTGACCAAGAACCATGGTTAAAATCTTCCATTAAATTGAATCTCACTCTGAGACAAAAGTAACCAGTCACTTTCATTAAGACGTTTTCAAAGTCACGAATAAGTGTAAGTTCGAAAAACATGAAAAATGTCAATAAGAGAACTAAAGTAACAATAAGTCCAATGATAAAGCTTTCTTTTAGGTACAGGAAAGATTTATAATTTGCGAGGAGAACAATCATAGATAAATATTTAGTGTTAGTCAGTTCGAAGAACAAGAAATCAAATTATCCCAAACCATTTATAGAGGATTTACAGAGATAAGTTAGTGGCATATCTATGATTTCCATTACAATAAGCTAAAGCCATAATATGGTGGTAACATTAGGTTTTCAACGGAAGAGGTGGATTAATTATGTATTCTTGCATAGACAGATACCTTTTACAGTGACATCAAGGATAGGATCCAGGTTTTCAGACACAAGTGATTACAAGAAAGGTAATATGTTTTGTGTCGCTCAAATTAATAAAAAATTTCTGAATCTTTTCAAGACGAATTTTGTGGTGTACCTATATGCGAATTGTGTGGCCTTAAAAGTAAGTTACATTTCTTTAAAACTGGTCATGATTCGAAAAAGATCTGTAAAGCGATAAAACAAAAATGCGTGATCAAAAGGAATGTAAGATTTAACATGTACAATATAGTCTTATTTAACAAAGCTGTAAATCATCAAAAGATGAATTTGATAAGACTGTATAATCATGACTATATGCAATATTACCGTAAATAAGGTTGCATTAAGTTGTCATGACGACAAGAGATATTTAGTTTACAACATCAACACATTTCCATATCTAACAGCATGTAATCCGAGTTATATTCGAATCTCAATTATTAATTATTTTGTTTTGTTTCAACTTTTCAACTATCTCTTCTCTCACAATCACTGTCACCACATACTGTTCCTCGACACCTTATCTCTGGAGTAAAAAGACCACTAAAAAACGAACATTCTCATGCAGCTCCTTTATGACGGAATAAGATTTCTGCAGTATCACCTACATTGATATTTCGCAACGTCTACCCCTGAATGCTTATTTGAGTAGATTAGTCTTCTTCTTCTTTCCATCCTCTATGTTGGCATAATCATCAGTAAGAAACAAACAATATCAGTGCCGTGGTAAGCATTTATAAGTAACTCAGATCATTTGTCTAATTTATCACCAGGATCTATCGCAAATATATTGCAATCTCTAAAGAGCCATTTTCTGATGCAAGTCTTGTTGAACATAAAGGTTGTACAGATGATAAAAACTTGGTCAAAGTGATTGTATTCTATTTCCATCAAATCTAGTGCAAACTTTTTCTCTCCCCAGTTTGTAGCACCGCATATAATTATGTTATGAGATTCTTTCAAATACATCATTGAAATGTTAGGTAAAATCTCTGGGTGGGTATCGAAAACGGTATTAGTTTATCTCATTGGAGTAATATAGATTTACGAATTGATGTTATTGTTTTTAGCCGCGATGTACGCAGCCATTGCTCTTATATTAATTGACTTTGGGGCAAGTTGTGATCGTTCTTAATGAACGAGGGTTTATCGTGCATCAAAAACATCTTGTTTAAAACGAAAGGATAGTTTATGAATTGATCACCGTACCTGATTTTCACAAAATTTGCAAATAACTTAACAGCTCTACCACCAGACCACCATTCTAACTGTTTTTGCAGTTACCTTTTATGTTGTTCAGAATCTCGTATAACAGGTTGCAATATCGTTCATTATAATATCTAGGAATTGTTTGGATAACAGACATCTGATTACATATCTCAGTTGTATCAATTTATTATTGACTTGTTACATTTTTAGATGCATTTTACCTTTCGACTTTCTTCGAGTTTTGTCATATTGTCAAAGCTACATATCACACAAGTTTTTATACCTTCTTGCTCAACTGCACTATTTTTCTTTCATCTATGACACGAACCAAACATAAGGGAATCCGAAATCTCAAACCATACTTCAGCGATTTGTGTAAACTATCGTCTCTTGAAACAGTATAGATTTGATGTTTTGTTTGTAATATGTTTACCTGGGTATCTGACACAAAGTAGATGAAGAGTTTGTAAGCATATGAATTTTCTTATCTGTTAATTTGTAGATGTACACCTTGTTTAACGTCAACTAATTTATAACCGCCACAATGCAATTCAGCATAATGTTTACGTCTTAAATCAAGCCAGATACAATATTTATGAAAGTAGAAATTGTTTAAACTTACAGTTCTGAGTTCTACGTGTTTTTGTTTTTCTTCGAAATATTTTGCTGCTTCTATTGCCTCAGGGTATACCCCTGAAAATAAAAGATGTTGGGTAATCCCTCCACAGTAATTATGCTCTTTAACTATCTCTACATTGACAAATTTTCCTGAGAAAATTTCTGTCTTTCGTATTAGATTAAAAACTCATTTCAAGTCATATTTTGGTAAATCAAGTATGATATTTGTTAAAGTCATGTCATTTGCCATGTCAGTAATTCTCCCTTTAGTGATCTAGCCGTAGAAGTAAGCAGTTCCGTTCCTTTATTATCACTAATTAACTGAGTCATTGAATCTGAAGTAATCGTGTCACACTGGAGATATATGTGTTCCAGTTTGTAGTATTGGTTGCCACCATCTACAACTTCCTAAACCATGGCTATGTAACGGTAAATCTCAAATCGTGAGGAAGAATCAAAGAATGCAATATCCAGTGGTGTCTGTGTATGGAAGTCAAGTGATATTCTAAATTTATTTCCATATACTGCAAACTGACTAGATTTTGTACCAGTTGCTTTTAATTACCCGCTCCTGATTGGAATTTTCTCAATTTATTAATCATGATATCTCTCCCTATTTTTTTTATCACAGTAACCACACAAATATGTATCCGTTATTGCAATGTTCTAGCCATTCAACTAGAAAAGAAAATCACTACCACATGCATTGGTTACCCAGCATTCTTCCTAAATGGTTAACTACAGAATCGTTAGCATCTTCTTTTACCTTTACATTAAACGATCTGAAAAATGATCTAGGCAGAATCAGGACAATGGATTTCAACTTAGGCATTGCCACTTGTAAAATTTGTTCAGGTTTAATACTACTGGAAGTGTGTGTAATACCAAAATATGTCGGGTTAAGATGCTTAATATCATTTGGTGTTCTGAATTGCTTATGTATTGAGTATATGTTGCCATTCTTGCTATTTAATAGCCAAAACACTAGCGACGCTATAAGAAAACTTGTTAGAAAGATAAACGCTAAGACCCTTTACAAGGGAAATAAATACATATTAATGTTTTATTTGCTAATCTGAACGCTGGTAAGAATCACTAAGTGTAGATTGTCTGTTTCTCAAAAACAGCATCATAGCGAAAGCATCATCCAGATTATTTATAACTGAGTAACAAATCGTTTATTGTATCTAATTGTATCTACATGTTCACCTTTGGTGTCACATAATTGAAACAGATAATTACTTTCTGTGAATCCTAGATCGTTAGCTATGTCACCTAGAATTATTACTGCTGCTATTGCCATTTTGTGTTAATGCTGTTTATTTGTGATACATTTTGATACTGCTTCCAGTTTTGATTCTATGCTGCTGCAGCATTTTTTTAAGATCTTTCAACCCTACCACAATAATTAAAATAAAGCTAACTTTTATGATAGTATATCCTTTCTTCTTTTACCTGATAGGAGTTAGAATCTCGTTGTACAAGAATCACGTAATCAACATGTCGATTATTTATTTTCAAACTGGTGTACAAGTCAATCAAATGGGTGCTAGACTCAGCTTCAATATACAAGTTGATAAAAAGCTTGTGCAAACCTGCTTTATTTATTTTAATAGTATATTGCTTACAATTATAAAATATTTGTGACTTGTATTTGGGAAGTTTAACGGCGTATATTAAATCTATAAGTAATAGCTATTGTTTGCGGTGCAATTTCAGTTTTAAAAATATCAACAAACCATCCGTTTCAGTGTTTTTAACACAAATACTACCAGATTCCAATATTGATTCACATATGCAACTTTTTCTTGCTGTAAAACAGCTAATTTAATACCATCTGGATACACCTGACTTGAAACAACGTTGAATCCATAAATCATTGTACATTCCGGTTTTTGTTTGTTTTTGTCATCCATATCCTTTGCATATTTAACGATTTCCTCTTTTAAATGTTCCAATTCTATCAAACAATCCAATACAATTTACGCCTGAAAGACTTAACTACATAACTGGCAAGACACTCCAGTAATAACAGTTGTTACAACTGTGGCCAAAGGTACAAATCCATTGATTGCAAAGAATCATTTGCACATTTATTCAACATTATTTTCTGTGTTGTTGTTTGTTTTTTATTCCTTTGTTAACATTTTAAGACATATTTTAATGTGGTCATGCTAGCACTTAATGCTGATAGAAGTAATCCCAAATTAAAGTATAAAACCCAGTGAAATATCTAATAGCATATCATATCATATAGTCTTTATTCAACTCGGTCTGTAATTCATTCAAATCATCAATGTGTATTATATTACTCTTCAAAAATTCTCTCCTTGATTGGATGTCAACATCTGATAATGACCTGAACAATTTACAAGTATTTTATAATTTTATGCAATATAAATAAAAGAGAATTGTGCACGCATTTTATCAAGTTGATGAAACAAGATCTTACGAATAAAGCTTCATGACCAATACCTATGTCCCATGCAAATATCTTCAAGCAGAATTAAGCAATTGTAAGCGATTTTAAATAAGATTAACAACAATATGAATTGAGAAATAACATTAAAATTAAAGATAACACGTTATATTTGTATGACGCAAACAGTAACAAAGTAAGAATATAACAAGAAACATACAAGTAAAACGTTTGACTGAAAGCACAATAAAAGATGGATCTGGAGACAAACTAACGATAGCTGAAACGTTTAAAAAGCCAAATTTTAGCAGCCAAACATTTGTTTCCAAATTGTCGGTTCGGAATATATTTGAGAACGAATATTTGTTATCATTACGTATAATGGTGACGCGATCTAACAAGAAACAGAATAAACACAACGCAAACACAACGCAAACATCTGCTGGAACCAACAGTTACCATCAGGCAGTAATGAAAGTCCGTGCGGAAATAGAGATGCAAATAATCAACACAAACGAACCATTTGACCAGCAAGAGAGAGAAGCAGAAACCTTATTAGATCCTGGTTGAAATCTTCCACATGCAAACACCAGGTTATGTAGTTATGTAGATACTGCAATAGTTGATGAACATATGATAAATTACGACAGACAGATAGAAGACATAAAGAAAGATATCAGTAAGAAACAGATGCAAACAAAAAAGATGAATTGAAAAGGCTATTGAAAATTTTTGAAAGTAAAGGAGCACAGGTAGTTGGACACTTAACAGATCTGGAACATAACTTCAGAGACATAATTGAAAACATCAATTCAAAAGCAGAGAAACATTATGGTTAATGAAAGGCTTAAAAAGATTGTTCAAAGAGGAAAGTGTGAAAATTGCTACGATTATTACAACTATAGATATGATCTATATATGTATATATGTAGCAACTCTTGCTCTGTGTATTGCAAATTTGTTAAAAGACTTAATAGGAGGTATTTGAAAAACAAATGGTGGGGAAGGAGAGCATAGAGTCGTTCGTGTACAAATACAAACAAGACATTAACAAACTGCCAACTATTTGTTCGAGCTACCCCAAAAGGCAGTAGCAGCATTGCCCGATATCACTGGCAGTGTAATACGCTGGCTTTTAACAAAAGCTGGACAAATTGTTTTATTCTTTACTGATTTTGTAATTTTGATAATTCTAACATTAGTTCACCCGTTGATTGCATTTGTTTAAAATAGGTGTAGATATAGAAATAGAAATGGAAAAAAGTTAATAACCTATTTCAGAGAGTAAATTAAGCTAGTTCCTGCAACCATTAGTATCAATATAAATTATTGTTTGTTTATTTCATGATCGTTATAGTTCAAATTGTTTGCAGTTGTGATTATAATGCTGCCATCGTCTTTGTCATTCTTGTCTACATGTCTATATTTTGACGAATTGTTGTAGACTGCTGGAATCATATTATCCATATGTATTGCAGTATTTAGTATGGAGGTTAAAGATATCTGATAACCACTTCAAATAGTTGTTGTTGCCAACATTGCTACACGTTTTTATGACCATATCACTATGTAATAAAGATATGTCATCACCACCAACAGCATATATAACTGTTAACAGAGTCATGAACAGTTTAAACAGACTGCGTAATGCTTGTTCTGTTTTGAAATTGAATGCCCAAATTCATATCGTATAAGACCTCCTCCCTCCCCCCCCCCCGCGAGTCCTTTCTTGTCTATTCATCACTGTTTACCACTGAGTTAATTTCATCAACCGACAATTTTTAGCTGCAATGACGTCTGTAAGTTTTAACACATTACCATCTGTAGGCTCTAACAACCCTGATGAACAGTTTTATGTTCTTCAGTTCCATTTCCATGCAAGTATTTCTTTTCCCATGAATGTAACTCCAATCATGATTTGGTGGAATGTTAAAGCTATTACAACTCATGTTAAATTGTTTCAGGTCTATGTTGTTGTAGGTTGCATTAATAACGTTATTGAGCATTCATACAACAGTTTTTGCATCTGAAAATAAATGTGAAACGTGTATACTGATTTTACTAACTCTATTATATTTTGATATTTTAACTACCAATATGATTTTACGCATCCAGCTGTTGCCATTAACAACGCCCAGTTTAATTGATTTTACTAGTAATTTATAGCACACTGTACTCAGTATCTGTTGATTGGGCTATCACTATCAAATATTACAGTATAGTTATTAAAATGTTTAATGGCCTATATGTGAAAATCTTGTACAGTGTAGTAGATCTCTTCAAATATTTGTACAATATATGGGTTAACCGTAGCTTTCAATCAGTTGTAGAACATATATAAGGTGTACCTCTTGTTTTTTTTAATAATTCTTTTTTATATTTGTACTCCATTATTAAATTCTTACAAATGTTCGTACAACATCTAAATCGTAAACTATTACGCATTGACTTCTTTATTTTTTTTAGCTTGGTTACCATCATCCTGATTTAATGTCATCCTACTATCTAATTATAATTTCTATTCCACTTTGAATATAATCCTTTTTCTGTCTCATGTTTTTTGTGTACTTAATTCCATACATTCAGTTTGCAATACCTCTAAGTTATAGGGTTACTACACATATGCATAAATATGAGGTCGTCTAGGCTTTTCCACAGCTAATAATATGCAGATGTTCTTCCATTTTATTGCTCCTTGATAAATTCACATTTTTTACATCGTTCATATTTTGTGCCTCTCTTTTCCATTTCTGAGTTTTACTCTCTTGTAGTACAATTCTGGTATAAATATTTCCAATTATTTGCATCTGTTAATTATCAAAAGTAAGCACATACTACTGTATATGATACCTTACTACTGTAATAATTGGAGTATTTAAATCGTTCACGATTCTAAAACACCCACTAGTTACTGTAGACTTTGTATTTCTTTCCATAGCGTAGCCATCAAAGAATTTATAGTTCAGCAGTGAATGGTGTCTGCTTGGAAAAGTATCAACCATTAAACTCATCGTGCTGCTCGAGGCAGCGTTGCTAGATGCGAGTCAGAGCCAGTAGATACGATCTTGTGCCTTTGCCACCCGGTATGCAGTAGGAGGTTGAACTTCTTAAGGTCTAGCTCCATCATTCGGAGCCAGGTGCTCGTAGGTCTTTCCATTTGCGCTTCCAACCCCGCGCTGGTTTTCCTATTGCGGATTTAAGTACACGAGTCTGATCCAAATTCACCATAGAATCGAACGCAGCTAATGATGTCAGTATAAAAGGCTTTCATTAGTTTGACGATCTTGTCAGGGAGTCATATGCTCTTGAGTAGAAGCCAGAGGGCGATCTGGCCGACCGATTCAAACGCAGCTTTTAGGTCAACGTAGGCTATCGATAGTGGTTGCTTGAATTTCTTGCGGATTTGTATAAATGTGTTTAGCATATAGATGCAGTCATTGGTTGACCTTCCTGGTGTAAAGCCATTCTGTTCTTTCCTGCGCAATTCCAGTAAACGGTCTTTCACTCTGCGTAGGACGATAAAGGTTTTTCCCGACACAAATAGAAGGGTAATGCTGCGGTACTTACTGCAGTTCTGCTTACTGCCCTTGCCTTTGTAGAAGGGCAGGATAATAACCTTTTCCAACCAGGGACGTCGCCTGTCTCTCACACAGTACGCAAAATCCTGGTTAGCCACGCTATGAAATTCTCGCCTCCGGCTTTCAGCAATTAGCTTGCAATACCACAGGTCCCGACTGCTTTCACATTTTTCAATTTCTTAAGTGCTGCAGCTACCCCAAGACCTCTGTTAGTGGCCCAACATTTATGCTCTGGGTTGGTGCGGCTAGAAAGGCGGCGTCTTCAAGCTCCCGGAATGGGGTGGCGGCAGGCTTTTTTAGCAGCCGAGGAATTGTGTTCTCTCCATCGTTCTAGCTACTGCTTGCTGTCACATATAATCGTACGCGCAGAATCTTCAGTTGGGCTGGATGATGTTTCAGAAAACGGACTGCACAGGTAACTAAAATTGGCAAATGCTTCCATGCTACAGCCTCTGACTAAGGCCTCATCTGGTTTTGTTGCTTTGTTTTCAGCTCAGTTTCAATTATAAATTGGTAACTGTTTCTTCCAGATCTTGTTGAGATTGCGATAGGCTGTTAAATCACCTTGAAGTATGGCAGATCTTCTGAACTCAATGACTTTCAGTGTTTTGTTTGAAATTCAGTCTTTTTTTACTCTCTCTTCTTGATCCTGTTGTAGTCTGGCGGTGTCGTTCTTTGCATCGCTGAACACTTCCAGGATTGTCCCCCATCATCCTCAGAAAGAGCTGCAAAGCAGTAGCCATGAGCCACGTAAGTATCTTTCAGTTTCGTAGTGTCATATCTCGCGGAATTTGTGGATTTTTTTGGGAGCACTTCAGTTTAGTCGACATGGCAGCAACGACGGGTCGGTGGCCAGAGTCGAATTCAAGCGAGCGGAAGACCCGTTAGTTTGGGAATGCCTTCCATTTGCCGTTCACAAGGATGTGATCAATTTCTTTGCATGTCCGAACTTCGTTTGAAATCCGTAAAATGCGATGGATATCTGGTCTCCTGAACCAGGAGCCACACATTCTCATGCTGTTGCCAGCACAGAATTCAAGCAATCTGTCAGTGGTGTCATTTGGTACTCCACTCCTATATGGTCCAACCACCTGCGGTAAGGGCGTTCGGGTTGCACCGGAGACTGCATTAAAGTCCCTGAGGCATACCACAAGGCTGTTTCGTTTCACCATATGTATCGTGGCCTCCTGTGCCTGGTAGAAACTATCTTTCTCAACGTCAGGGGCTTCGATAGTTGGAGTATACACCACAATCCCTTGCTGCTATATCTATGCTTAAAAGTGGCCCACGTTGTGCGGTGGTTTACTGGCTACCATCCGCACAGAGCCTTAACTGCGCTTTGCGAGAGGGCCATGGAAACACCGGCACGTCTTAATTACGCGTGGTTTGTTCCTGGCCCCAGAAACTTGTAGTTTCCTGCGGCCACCTCACCCGAACCCGACCATCTCACTTCCTGTAGACCCATTATTGCCATGTTCATGCATTCAAGTTCCATTGCCAGCAGTCTAGCAGCGCAACATTCTAGCAGTGTTCTGACATTTAATGTCCCAATGCAGATAGAGTGTCTTAGGTCTATTGGTGCTTTCACAGTTTTCACTATGTTCACTATTATCACCGTAGCCCACTTATCGCCGCTTTGTTTGACCGCACGACGAGCTATGCGGGATGATTGTATCCTTGGCGAAACTCATATATATTCCTTTGGCTGTTCCCGTTCCCCTAGTAGCTCGCCCGGCAAACACAATATAGGAAGATGGCATGTTTGGTGTAAATTACACCTCTCGCCCTATCGAGTACTTCCTCGTCTAGCCATCCTTCACCTCAAGTGGCGTTAAATTCAGTCGGGTTATAAGTTCTTTTGCCACCCAAGCCGTTGTGGATTTCACCGAAGCCTCGTTAGCCGACCGTTTCTGGGTTCATAGATGGCCTTCAAGGCTACCATAGCGGCTAAGGGGGAAAGCTACCACCGAACTTTGCCTGCCAAGCAATCCCTTACTCCTTACTTGTTCGTCTTTTGTCCCCCTACAGCGCGGACGTGAAGTTGGGCTTTTGACGGACATTAAACTACTACCTTACTATCACCAATATAAATAAACTTCATAACAAACCTAGATACCAAATATTGAAAACGCATCACGATCAAACTTTGAACACCTAATCTAATCGCACATCTCAGACGTCTTACAAATATTATTTTCCTACCAGCCTTATTCTAAATATAACGACGCACGGCAGCCCATTTTGTCAGCAATGTGTCACGCTGCAATGCGAGGTTCTTCAAATGCCAGGAAATGGATGTGGGCCTATTATCTGGTAGTATTGAGAAGAGGACAACTGCATTTTTAAGTGACATGGAAAGTTTCGAAAACTTAACTTTTTCTAATACAAGTCTAATCAGGTTCTGATAAATTATCTTCGTCAAGCAGTGTTAAGTAAAAATGATATATTTTGTGTTGTGGTTCTAAGAACTAAATACCTGCTCGCATAGTGGAAGAGAACGCAGTTGTCATTAACATTGTTAAAGATATCCACTTAGCAAAATCAACGCTTACTGTGCAGCTCGAAATGACGTGATCATTATATTTACAACGCAGTTGGTATGGCGTCACTTCTTGTTACCTTAGTCTATCGCAGCGCTATGAACTCTATGAGAGGATGGATTACAATGACATGGTTGCGACTTTTGTCTCTTATTCACTGAAAAAGACAAATGATTATACAATTTTATTAATCGCAGTAACAGTCCTTTGAAAAGCAGTGTAACAGTCAACGAAACGCATACGTGACCATAGGCACTATTTAGCGATTTGCGACCTGCTGTGCGTCAACTGTGTGTGCTTTCCGTTGCGGAAAACCGATGTTATGTCATAAATTGTATCATACTGAAAAGCTTCAGTCACCAAATATTCTTTCCGTATTTGAAAAGAGGAATCCGTGATGTTCACCGGCGTTAATTTGATAACATTGTCGATATTTATGAACGAAAACACCATTTTAACCCTTCCAAATGCTTTTCGTTTTCGTCGCTTAGGCAGACTGTTTTTGAGCGACTGGAAGTTATTTTGAGGTCAATGCGCAAAATGTCATGCACTTGTATCCCAGCCGAAAGTGAAAATCTTTCACGAGTAACCATTCTAGGAACGTGAATGACGTGTAGAGATACAAAATCGCACTAATGTGACAAATTGTACTATTTGAAAAGCAGCACCAGGAGTGACTTCAGATGACCAGTTGGCTGACTAGTTCGGGTTGCGAAGTTATATTTCCACATGAATGCGGGTGTATACAGCTTTTGTGTGCTGCGCGTGGATAGCACATGGTTCGTGTGTTGAGTCAACATTTTTATGCAGTAAATGTTGGTCAACAACTGTCGAGATTTATATCGTAGACAGATATTAAAGGATTAGGACGTGTGTACATGCTTACAATTAGGATGCTTTGTAATAAGTAAAACAAATTTTAAAAAATGTCTTCCTAATTTTTAATGAATTACAATTTAAATGTATTTAAAAAGGGGATTTAATTTGGTTTGGAATTTTATAAGGTAAAAAAAAATGTATACGACTTTCGTTTATTCTCCCATTCTATTTTTCTAAACAGCAAAGATCAAGTATTTGTTATACGTTTACAGTGTTTACCTTCTTCAAAAGACTGAATAAAGATGAGAAAATTAAAATGAAATCCTTTCCTCAACATACGTGGCTTTTGTAGTGTTTCCAATTACAGAGCAAATACTTGCTAATGTTGACAAAAAAAGTTAAAGCGTCGACAGCCATTTCTGAAAAGTTTAGGTTCTGATTCGTTACACTTGCTTGATCGCTACAAGATAGGCGTGAAAAACGGAGCAGAAAACCATTTTAACGTTGCGACATTGTGACATTTTATTACATCTATTTGACATTTATTATATTTTTTGTTTGCATTAATCATCCACGCTCGTCAAATATATTGTTTCTATAGCAAGGCGGGTTGGAAAGCATGCACTCGAGGAAACTAAGCTATTGATATTTACTTTCAGCCTTTCACTGTACTGAAATACTTCACTACAGTCCAGTTAGACTCGAACGGTTGCATTTATCAGGCATGCCCAAAAGAGACTGAAACAAAGCTTTACAATAAAGACTTTGCAGCCTGTATGAGTTTGGATGATTAAACGGGTCAAAAGCACAAGGATAGTTTTCAGATTAATATCTTGGCAAATTTGTTAAGGTTTTCAGGAACCTCCTAGTATATCTCAATATTGTCCACAAAATTCTACGATGTATAAAGAAGATTGTGTTGCAATGGGAGATGGAGCCAATGAGGTGCAATAAGAAATTTTGCCTTAAAATGCTGATTCTTTGATAAAAGTGTGCAACATACAGTGTATGTGAAAATTATTACTGTTGTATGCATCGAACACCACATCATGCACTTTTCCATTAAAAAAAATATATAGAAGCCTGTCCCTGAATAAGTCAAATTCAAGATACATTATTTATGTGTTTTAACAGGAGGCTTAATGCAATGTCACAGCCAAAAGAGCTGCGTGAACCACATGTGCAAGATGAATACTTTTCTTTCAAGAAAAAATCTTAAATTATTTTTGGGGAATACAAGGGGTATAGACAAGGAATAGTTCTTTCTTCTCTTTTCTTTTTAAATGAATGGATAAATCAAAGAATTGTCCATGACAAAGGCATTTAACTCAATGCCCCTGATGGTCGATCTTAATCACATCGAAGATGGATGCGTCCTTTTTTTTTTAAAAATGACGATACAGTTTCATAAACATTTAATTTGATGAACTGTATTTAGAGCGTGACACCATACATAGTATCATAGATGATCAGCCTGATAGTAGTCCCTGTCCAAACATTTACCTGCAGATATATCATTCAAGAAAAACTAGAAAAGTTAAACGGTTCAAATAAAACAACTATGAAGGTTCTTTTGATTAAAATAAAACTAGCGTGGAGTTTGAAAATAATAAATGTGAACATCTATCCGACCAAGCATAAAATAATCACTGAAGTTTTCATTGCACGTAGCGTTATAGTATTCCAATATTAATGTACGGGAGACGTCAAGAGTTCTATACTCCTTTCTACTTGGTATATGAGGACATGTAATGTAAACAAATCTATTATTTGTTTGAAGGTATCTAAAATGTAAAGTATACTATCATCATCATTATCATTATCATTGTCATTATCATAATTATCATTATCGTCGTCGTCGTAGTCGTCATCATCATCATCATCATTCTTAACAAGGACAATTTAATATTGTTGCAATGATAGTGACGTTGATATAACTAAGGCTACCTGAAACCAGATCAAAGGGCATTTGTTCATGGCGTTATGTTCTAGCCTTCATTCTCCTTGTCATACGGAGTGTGATAAATGAAAGTCATTTCTTTTTTAAATATTATATTGCAACCAGCAATTTATATTTTAGAAACTTCTCTCATAATAATAAGTTCTAGTGTTTGTAACCTTTCTCACCAGAACAAGTCCGTGCTTTCATTCGCAAAAAGGAAACGTTTAACCAAGTGATCTGCTACAACTATAGAATTAGCACACGTTTCAATATAGAAATAATTAAAATTCAAGTTTTAAAAGTGAAGAAACCTTGATAAAAAGATATATAATAATAATAAATAAATGTTCAATGAAAAATTTGTATTATACAGCGTTTTAACCCTAGCAAATTTTTAAAACTCATGACACTGCACGTTTTCAGATTTCAGTCTGAGAATGAATACACTTTACGTAGCATCTTACAAATAACACAGTTTTTACTAGTTTTAATCCCATCAGTATATTATGACAACATGGAGAATTCTGTATCCTGTTTGTGTATAATCTTTGAATGACAAAGAATGAAAGTTATGTACAGCTTAGTGCAAATTAGGACATTAAATATGTTCATCCAATGTATTTATCTTCCAAAAAGAATACCGGCCTATTTTTCTTTACCTTTGTGTACCAAAAATGAAGTAAGAATTATATACCTGCTAAAAGGCGCATTGCTGCATTTTTATTTTCTTACACCATATCAATATCCTACAGAGCAAATTGCTGTCCTTCAGTCATAGAAAGTAAGTTTGTAATCATTAACCTTTGTGTTGTGTTACTTTATCAATTTCAGCATAGGCAGAAATAATATGGATTCCTTCTTCTGTCTTGACAGCAAAAGATTCCCTGACAAAACAAGAATGCATCGAAGAAGAAAATAGACATGGAATTATGGAATACAGATGCAAATGGAAGAGAACAAGTTAATATGGTAAATATAACTTCTTTAATAACACACACACACACACACACACACACACACACACACACACACACATATATATATATATATATATATATATATATATATATATATAGATATATATATATATATATATATATATATTGACAAACAATTTCATATCGGCGCAAATTCGAAACGGTTTCGCAACGTTTCGAGCTAAACAAGCTCTTCGTCAAGGGAATAAACGGCTTACATATATAAAACAAATACTAAACACCAAATCTACGAATAATTCTGGACTATTACATTTTAAAATCACAAAGGGGAATTTAAAGTAAGAAATATTAAAATAAAATGTTGTGTAACAATAATAAACGAGCGGGTTATTGTGTCTATCATATAGAGAACCAACAAATTTTGACCTAATTCCAGGTGGTGAACAAAGGACGGAAGCACAGCGTGACGAGAAATCAACGCGATATACAAGATTTGCTTAAGAAATTATATACCGGACGAGTTATGCATAGAGGTTCTAAAGGAAAGATGTCAAGAGAATTGTGTAGCGTGATAATGGACAAGAACTATAATAATAATAATAATAATAATAATAATAATAATAATAATAATAATAATAATAATATTATTATTATTATTTATTATTATTATTATTATTATTATTATTATTATTATTATTATTATTATTATTATTATTAATAACAATAATGACAATAAAATATAATAACAAAATGTAATTACTTGGGTAAATATTATTGCAAAAATTGCGCACGGCTGAAAAACTGATGACTGGCTATAATTTTGATAAGACTGCAACGGAAAGGTTAGATTTTTTTCATTTAGGCCGAACTCCCCGTGAGTTTTTAATTGTAGTATCCAGTATCGTTCCTTACGTGTTCGTTCTATGTCAGTCCACTCCAGGTTTGATTCAATCGGTAGCATCGAGAGAGACTCAACTGAATGTCCAGTCAATTGTAGTGGTTGGCGACTTTCGCGTTGATTTTGTTGCGAATATGACTTTTGTGATTATTCGTTAACTTTCTAAAATCAGCGGTTTCGCCAGCATATTGAGTGGCGCAGATCTTGCATGTCAGAAGATAAATTGCATTCTTGGCTTGACATCCTAACTTCCGATTGAACATGTAGCTAACTCCTGTTGTAGAACTTCTGAAAGATTCGGTCTCAGGCATATGTTTTCAAATCAGGCAACGCTTGTCTTTGCAACGGTATTTGCCTGAATATGTGGTCTTGTTTGAAGTTACCTTGGCATGTACCAGATGGTCCTTGAGATTTTTAGGTCTACGAGTCTAGGAACTTCTAGAAATATACCCTTCAAACGTTCGGACGATTCAACATGGTGCCAACGCTTCCGAATGATCTGTTGTAGGTTTGGGACATCGGGGTGGAAAGCTACCACGAAGGGGACACGCTTGTTGATTTTCTTGGTTTTATATTTCAGGAGGGCTCCTCTATCGAGGAGTCTAGTTGTGTCAGAAGCTTCCTCAATGTAGCTCTCCTTCTAATGTACCCCTTGAGCTCTCTAAGTTTCTTTTTAAAAATAGCAGGAATAGAGCATATGCGTTTGGTATGTATGGAGATTTTTTTATTACGTGCTGGGGGTGGCAGTTGGTCGGGAGTAAATACTGGTGAGATTGAGTAGGTTTAGAATATAGGTCAGTTTCTGTGTTCCCCGCAAGAAGGGTAGATTGAGTATCCAAAGAGGTACTAGACCTGTTTGATGACTCCAACGTAAATTTAATAGTAGGATGGAAGTTATTGGCCAATTAAAAAAATATTTTGAAATTGTCGCCCGTTTCGATCCATTTCGATTCTATGTCGTCAATGAATCTACACAAGCTTAGAGGTCTGTGTGTGTGTGTGTGTGTGTGTGTGTGTGTGTGTGTGTGTGTGTGTGTTAAAGATTTGCTGTCTTGGGTACAAATTAATAATCTATACATTTCACATCTTATGTCCATGTTGGTTTTTATTTTTCAATTATAGGAAGTTCTACCCTGTTCTGATATGTAAGAAGAAAAATCATATACTATATGTGCCTATGCATTTTTTAACCTGAAATTTACCCCTACCACATTCTTTTCTAAATAAAATTCTCAAAGATAAAATGTTTGAAAATTCAATGTTGCTAATCATATAGTGACTCAAGATGACGAATACAAAATCTCTAGTTATAATGTAATATATGTTACATAGTCACTTAGTGACATTGTATGAGATTATACCGGGTCAGTATTATTGTATCTGACCCGGCATCATCCCAATCAAGGTCACTAAGTGACTATGTAACGCATTTACCACACCGAAATTTGTAAAAGAATCAGAAAATAGCGTGCACCTCTCTATAACAAAAGTACTTACATAGAGAATATTTTCTTTTCCTACGTTAACACCGGATATTTTTCATCGTGTAGAACCCAAAACGTGATCTGTTAACGAGTATCGACGCATTGAGTTAAAAATATCAGTTTTGGTACCACAAGATGAATTAAATCCGGTATTTACGCTGGAAAAGAAAATTTTTTTTTTATTATATACTAAACTTGCTTCTGAATCAAAACTTTGAAGATTATATTCACTCTTCAGCACATCACCCCACCCCCACGACCCTTTTCGTAAGTTCATTTCAGTTTCAATTGCATTTATAGGCTGATCATAACAAATAAAACTAAAACATCAGCAATTTGAGAGAAAGGTAGATTTGGGATGACCTAATATGTTGCAATAAATAAATTTTTTATCATTTTATAAACTCTTGTACCCTATCGACCGCAAAAGCAAATCCAGCTGAAGGACGCAGCAGACGGGAATTTTTACATTGTCGGTAAGGTTATTAAAGGGACATTACTTCATGAAGAAGCAAACGGTGGTATGTCAGATATCTTCGGGAAAAATTAATTTCCATGCCTGAAACATAACGCAGTTTCTGTTTATTGCTTAAGCTCAAAAAATGTTCGTTTTTCTTGCAGCAAGCATAACTTCTATAGGCAATTACAATCAAGCATTGCATGGCACGATGCGAAATCTTGTATTTTCACATGTGAAGATATATGAATCGAAAATATATGAAAAATATTTGACAAATAATTTTCTATTTTTCACACTTAAATATATAATAAACAGGTGTTTGTTTATTTTATTTTTTTACTTTTTTTTAATTATTTCTTTTTAATTGAAATTCAGCACGAAAGTTTAGGGAATATTCTGCGTTCAATATTTTGTTATTTGAATGGACTATTACGTATGATTTGTTTCAGAGATTTATGTTTTTATGCACACTAAAAATACAAAAGAATTGCAATACAAATCGAGCATATCCTCGAAATTGTATCTCTATAGAGTTTTGTGGATTTCGTTGTTTTTCTAAGTAACAAATAAGTTTCATAAAGAAGTCTGCACAATTTGAAAGAAAAGATAGACTGCCTTATGCAACAATGAATGTGAAACATTCCATATTCTGTTCTACCCAAATACTCACGATCTTCCTACTTTTTTAAGTTTATAAGATTTCTTAGAGACTTTTTTGGGAAAAAGAAATATGAAAAAAATGTCCTTATATAACAAGGCATGTGGAGCAATAAAAATTAAATTGTGTGGGCAGAGCTACCATTCATCAGCAATTATATGCTAGTGTAATGACATAATTTTGATCCAGTGTCTTCCGAATTATGATATATAAATGTCAAACGTCTTTTCTTATGACTATAATGAACGCTAAGATGTATAACAAAATATTAGCTGTCATATTGGATCATATTTGTTAGGCCGAGTTTCCTCTGTCTTGGAAATCGCTTTTTTTTTTCGCTATTACTGTTCATTTCCACATAAATCATGTGCGGAAAAGAACGAAATAGGCCAGAGTTTTTTCGTTTTTTTAAATTCCGATTGCCTGAGTTTTCAATGATTTTCCTATATCGAATTTATATAGACATTTTCTGTCTCGCGCCTAATGCTAAAGGTTGTTTCCTATCCTACGTCACAGCTCTTACGGGTCATAACATACCATATTAAGCTTTATTTACATCTGGTTTAGTGTACGTATCTTTTTTAAAATGCCCTATAATTTCCAGATGACTCAAAATTCCCATAAGCAGATACATAAATGTAATTTTTGCTCTAATTGTCACTGTGGGGAAAAATATCTTCACCATATCAGCATCTGTTATGACACTGTAGTTCATCTGTCTATATAATCTTACATATTCCACTCACTAAACCGGTGTGCAACAAGTTAATAAAAAAGACAATTCATGTATACCACAATCGATATCATACAATTAAAGCAACTAATCGGATATAATAGATCACATCATCTCGGCACTCATTGTGTATGTTTTTTAAATGCTATATTTTAATGAGATTAAATTTCTCAAAGTAGATCGAGTTTCAGTAAGACAATACCCCAAAACAGATGGAATAAAAAGAAATATTTATTACAGCTTACCCCGTCATTCTCAGGCATATAGTGTTACCCTTTTCCGTCCGTCCGCAAATCTGTCAGTACCTCTGTCCGGTGAAGTTTTGCATTTAGTCACTGTGTTGAGGCACCCATGTTCCACGAAACGTTTCTCGTTAATATCGTCATATCTGTCTCCTGAGCAACCATCCCTCAGCATCTTGCTTGATTAGTATAACAGCAGACGCACAAATTATTGCTCTCAATGAACTTTTTTTTAAGGGAATGCGGTTTATACAACACATTATAATCATGTTTTGGGGATATATATATATATATATATATATATATATATATATATATATATATATATATATATATATATATATATATTACATAATTTAAGGTTTTATATTTTATCTTGTTGTACTGAATTTTACATTTGATGGAAGGGTTTAACGTCCTAAGTTTTTTGTGCAATTCATTTTTAGATTTTTCGAATTAACGTGTGGTTGGCACTACAAGGACACTTTTGTACTGAGGTGCCGTAAAACACTACTACATACATACATATTGATCTCAAAGTCACACACGCTGTTTCACATCAAAGTATCTTTATAAGCGACGAATCAGTGTCACGGTATGTTTCAAAATGGATTGTTAGCAAATTGGCGACTATTTATGCATTTATTTCTTACGTTTTCTGATATTTTTTATGTTCGAGAAAGAGAAACTTCATGCATTTCCAAATTTAATTTATAGTTCAAAGTTTTGCTGAACATTTCCTTTATAAAATACCAGGAGTGACATTAGTGCTCATGATTACAAAAACTAATAGAAACAAGCCGATAATAGATGGGATATTTATTATGTACCAACTTGTCGGTCAGGCTGTAGAAACAAGACGAGAAAAGATGGGATGCTTAAATGTACCAACTTGTCGGTCAAGCTGTTGAAACAAGCCTTGAAAAGATGGGATACTTTCAATGTACCAACTTGTCGGTCAGGCAGTAGAAACAAGACGAGAATAGAATGTACCAACTTGTCGATCAGGCTGTGCCTTTAGGTTAAAAACTGAAGCCATTTTGTTTTTACTCAAACATTACCATGTTTGACATGGTGCGTATTTTCATGAGAATTCTTTCTTTTTTGTTTGTCATGTATGGCGAATCCTTCAGATTAGGTTCTAATACTAAAATAAAAGCTAAGAAGTATAACAGCTTTTGTATTCTAACGCTTAGTGCTATAATTATTACCATATTTCAAATACAATATCAGAATAAATGTAGAATAGCAGAATAATCTGTAGGTAGTTGAAAGGAGAGATGTTATTTGGGGTGAACGGTCAAACATTTTGTAGTTCCTATCAGTCCCAGGTCTGACATCTTATCTGTATGATGAATTTCCAGTACTTCGCATCATAATGGCCTGAAGAGGCAATTAATGCGCCACTTATTAAAAGCCTCTATGGCCGTTTTCACGCTACACAGACTGTAATTATCCTAACACTGATTCTATCATAAACAGGTGAATTTAAAACAGGTATTTCTACACACAAAAGCTAGCTGATATGGACTTTATTCCCGCCGTGTCTTTGCATTTCTATTGAGCCATTTTCATAGTTGTTCGCTGCGTCAAAGTGGCAGATATTGAAAATATCTTGGACAATAGATACATATATCTATGTAGTCTTCATTGTCTTTTCAAAAGGCTGCTTTATACTCATATGAAAAGGCTGTTTTATACTCGTATGAAAAGGTTGATTTATACTCATGAAAAGGCTGCTTTATACTCGTATGAAAAGGTTGATTTATACTCATATGAAAAGGCTGATTTATACTCATATGAAAAAGGCTGATTTATAGTCATATGAAAAGGCTGATTTATACTCATATGAAAAGAATCAAAGATGAACGCAAGGTACAGACCCAACTCAATACTGTCAAGATAATCTTTCTACAGCTCTTTTGACTGAACCCCACAAACGGCTGTCAAGATTGTCAAGAAGATATATTTGATAGCTATTGTCTGGGACAAGAGTGGCTTGGACATTTACTCAAACAAAATCTACGCAGATTACTGTGATATCTGCCACGACCCTCAAAAGTTAAGAAACGGTATCAACTCGCGTGGGTACTTTTACAGGCTTGCTGTATTTTTTCTGATTTATATACTGATTAAAATGTAGTCCTTAAACAATGCTACCTGCTTTGCATAACAATTATACAGAAAATATTCCAGGATTTTGATGATTTCAATTCGATATGAGTTTGAGCAAGTGCTTTTAGACAATGGTTTCTAAAGTTAAACTGTATTCATGGATTCTGATTGGGATTATTTTTGTCACACAATTATAATTACTTTGCTGCAGAAATTTGATTTCCAAGAAAGAAACAAGATTGAATTTAATGGAAATAAAAAAGGCTCAAAATATCATTAGATGAAATTGCAAGAGTTACAAGTATAAGTCTAAATGATCCGCAGAAAACTTAGATTTTACACGAACATCGCTCCATGGAATATAAAAATATAACTATAGTTTAGTTACTACTCTGCTTTTACCCAGTGGCGGCGCGACGGATGGGTTGGGGGGGGGGCAATTGCGCCGGGCACCGAGCGGGGGGGGGGGGGTGGCCAAAGGAGTTTTTTTTATAGCTGTAACCGGGGCGTATATGGGGGTGGGGTGGAGGTTGGCAAATGACATAAAAGCTGTTCTCTGTGGCAAAATAGGGGCGCCACTAAAGGCCATTGCCCCCGAGCGCCTCGATAAGGCCACCACTAAAGATCATTGTACCCGAGCGCCTTGAACCCTCGCGCCGCCATTGCTTTTACTTGGAATATTCCCTACATAAGCTGGTAGTAATAACACATATAAGTGTTTTGATAATATTATAAGCAATTCCCTCTGATTTAAGTGACACTCTAATAATGGACTATGTGCTGTAAAAAAGGAGGTGTCCTCTCAATTTGGTAATTTTCAAACTATCGCTTTCAGTGTCGTTTAATCCTCTTTATCAATCTTAACTTCATTTTGTTTACAGTGTCGATCGAGTCTCCATACATAAACTGGAATGATGTTACGAGTGGCAATAAACAAAGGCGTAATTTCAATAGGAAACCACGTCCTTGCAAAAGTGCTTAAAATGTGAATCTTCAGTGTTTCCTTCGTATTGTTACACGTTGTATCATGTTACATTACCGTGTTGCATTTTTTAAAAAAGGTAACTAGGGTGCCATTTGGATGAAACTGATCATGTTTCATGTATATCGCATTTCATTGGTCAATGTTTGTTCACACTGAAATATATTAAAATAATGTTAGATACATCAAGTAACATTAGACATATTCAGATAGATAAAAGCGTTATTGACCTATATGTTATCAGCATTTGCAATACATATACGGGCATATTCCCGTTCCGATTAATGCGATTGGATAACTGCCATCGATGTCATAAGATAGATCACAGGTAAAACCATTTCTATGTACCTTACCCGGCCCGCCTATGCGATAATATCGATTGCGCATAACACAATTAGCTCTTTATTTCTAATTTACATGTATTCCTTTTCAATCTTTATTTTACACTTTACATTTATGACAAGCGTGTTGTTGCCTTGCAGAATTATCCGATATGCTTACACGCTGTTGGTTGGAAAGCGTCCATTATAAAATTGACTTTGTACATTATTGACAAATTGATAGTAAAGTCATCCAATCAATGGAATCTGTACGTCAGAATTTAAATCTGCAATCGATCTAACGTGTAGCCATTGTGAAACAGTGGAATGTATTTCCGTAATCAGGCACCTTGCAAAAAGATATAGATAAAGCAATTTAAACAGGATGAAAATCCGGAAATATATACTATTCTGTATTGGAAACATATTGGTATACTATCTATAATATTTAACTTTGAAATATACCCTTTTAAAACTGCAAATTTATGGTAATAATATTTTGTATACTATTCAAAGACCCTAAAAACTAGTGTTCGTTCTCAAAATAATCTTAAGGATATATTTATATACATCTATAGTTTAAAATCGGCAAAGAAATGCTACATTGCATAAGGAACTTACTGATGTCACAAATCGCGACACAGCCACATAATCATTCGATATACCAGTCTTGTACTGGTAGATGAAACATTAGAAACGTATGCACGCATATATGTAGCGCAATAGTGGCGCCAACTAAAACTAAAATTCGCAAAAAATAAAACACCTTAATTACACTTTATGTGCCTTGTAAGAGTCATTAATCGTAAAGCTGCTGCTTATCTGGTACTTCTAGCAGACAATATTATAACTGATGATTAAGGTAGTTGCAAATAAAATATCAAACATTTCCGCACACTGTAATATTAACATCAAAGAAAGCATACCTGTCACAGAGTATTGTACTTCTTAAACGACCAAATGAATATTCAGTTTTACTACAGTTTAGTAGTTAGTCACAGGTGTCCATTAAATTAGTCACTGCTGATTCCAAAATAAAAAGCAATTAAAGAAAATTGATAGTGCAAATAAAAATTTGATTGTGGTAAACAGCACCGAGTTTAGACATACTTCTTGATTTAAGTAAAACCTACTCCGCAAGGCTGAGAGTGTCAAACAAGTGTAGAATTAAAATCAAATAATATAGAAGTAGTGTAGAATTAAAATTAAATGATATTAATCTGCGATATAAGTAGCGTAGAATTAAAATCAGATGATATTAATCACCGATAAAAGTAGTGTAGAATTAAAATCAAATGATATTAATCGGCGATATAAGTAGTGTAGAATTAAAATCAAATGATATTAATCACCAATATCAGTAGTGTAGAATTAAAATCAAATTATGTAATCACCTATATAAGTAGTGTATAATTAAAATCAAATGATATTATTCACCGATATAAGTAGTGTAGAATTAAAATCAAATGATATTATTCACCGATATAAGTAGTGTAGAATTAAAATCAAATGATATTAAAAACCGATATAAGTTGTGTAGAATTAAAATTAAATTATATTAATCACCGATATAAGTAGTATAGAATTAAAATCAAATTATATTAATCACCGATATTAGTGTAGAATTAATATCAAATGATATTAATCACCGATATAAGTAGTGTAGAATTTAAAAAATCAAATTATATTAATCACCGATATAAGTAGAGATCTTAATTTTATGGAAGAAAAGTGTTAGACTCTATCAATCGAACTAAACTTGGATTATTCTGTCTGAATTGGAAGTGTCTAATACAACTTTATTTTCATTTATTTAAATGAATTCAGATAATTTATGCGTGACTTTATCTCATTTCAATAAATCCTTCTTCTTAAATAATTATATAAAACTTGCTTGCCAGTATTAATCAATAGAAGATAGGGTTATATTCATCACGTGATGTCTGTCTATCCGTTAGTATTCTGGTCATGTTCATATTTTTAGATGATCGCTCTCAAATTCTTCGAAATAAAAAGCCCGAAATTAAATCAAAATTTTCAAATATTAAATGTACGAATTATCAACACAAAAAAATCAGAAACCGTTTATTTATGTTTAAAGTTTGTCTATTTTTCTTCCAAGTTTCAACCATCGATACTATTTTTCACTGAATTCATAAGTATCGAATTTAGCATACATTGATATTGACGCAAAAAGCTTTATGTTAGATTTTAGCAAGAGAATATTATAAAAACTATTGCTTGCACGTGTTAGATCTTTTCACTTAGATCATACGTCCTATTTTACCGCAACACCATTGCTATCATTCATACAAACACTGCCACTGAGACACCTCAACCTCGTTACTTCATTCATACAAATACTGCCACTGGGACATCTCAACATCATTACTTCATTCATACAAATACTGCCACTGAGACATCTCAACGGAGATATATATTCAGATCTTAACTCGTTGTCCAGCTAAGAACATTAATTCGTACTTAAAAGGCAAAGCATTATTAGCCGACAGTTTCGTGTCACATGATAATACATGCACCCAAAATTAACCTGACATGCAGTATAGCTTTGCTATTAATATGTATGGATGTATAGGGTTTAACTGTACATCAGCATAGTCTTGGCTTTATAGTGCTGAGTAAGTTTAGGCGTCCCAAAAGGCATAGAAAACAAAGATAAAGGCTAACAGCCTTAAAATACAAAGTCAGATGTTTAATATAAAGCTGACTCTTTTGAAAAATATCAAAGACGTTATCGGCGTGAACATCATCACGTGAGGTATCTCAGGGTGAAAAGGTTGCCTTCATTAGTCGCCTCTACGACATGTGGGAGGGACAGGAGAGTGTATGGGGCCTATCCCTTAACCCACCAAGGGAATGTATTAGAGGCGGAGGAACATGATGTTGTGTGTGTGTGTGTGTGTGCGGGGGGGGGGGGGGAGGTAAGGGGGAATTCATATACAAATTGTATCAATATCTATGGAAAATGTTTTTTAATGTTTTGTTGGAATATTAACATCGTAATAATTCAATCAATTTGGAAACAAAATCGCGTAGTAGTGCTTTTTGCAGAAACAGATAATGACAAAAATAATAATTAAAAATAATAATGAAAATAAAATACGGACAATGTTCGCCGGTTTTCTTCTAAGAGGCCCCGGGCTTCGTTTAAAGGTCCGTTATCGCGGGAATATGTGTTGGAAGTAATTCACATTTAACGTTAGAGTTAAAATTGTGATCATCCAACGACGTGAAACCCATAGTGGCTCAAATTTCCTCGAGAAGGCATTCTGAGACTTTGTAAGTTAGCAAACAGAGGAAACGGAAGGAAAGTGCTCTCAAGAGGAGGGAAGGGAAATCTACAGCCATTCTTTGAATTACTGGTGCCTGCGTTTTATTAGTTGAAACAATGAGAGGGGTCATTATCTCAGTACAAAGTTCTAGCGCGTGAACAATATTAAGGAAATAAGATTTAATTGTGTCAGTCTTCAGGAATCACATATCGATTTGCATCCGTGACTTGTTTCTTAATTATTTCTTTAGGACAACCTTTAGTGTGCCGCTTTAGCTCTGTTGATAGAACATTGGACTTGTATTCCTGAAGTCGCGGGTTAGATATCCGCCAGGCCAGCCCGGGTCGGCTCCCCATCTGTGCCCTTGGGAAAGGCACTAGGTCCCATTTTCTCGGCATGATATAGCCAAATAAAGTTACTGAATGTGCCGTTTAAAAACCAACCAATCAACCAACCAACCAACATAAGCTTTGAAGAGGCATCGGAGCTGTAAACTCTCACATCAATGCAGGCTACAGATTCGTATATCTCAGTTATAACAATTGATCGTAAAATAATAAAGAATATATTTGTAACGTTCGTCTTAAAGGAAAGGCCCAATGTTTTAAATTAAATAATAAGCAGATGTCAGAAGTGCGGCAACCTCAGTGGTGTACTGGCCATTGGGCATACCGGGACAAATCCCGGTGGGCCGCCGCAAAAAAGTCCGTTTTTACCGGTGTTTTACTGGTGTGAGCAAAACCCTGGGCCTGTTCCGGCAGATAAGTCCAGGGCCGAGTTGCTTACCCAGTACACTCCTGGGCAACCTTAAAGTTGAAAATATACCGTCTAATTCCCATGGCCTGATGTTGCTGAGAGTGGGTCAGTTCGAAAATCAGGCGCCAAATATTGTATGCTATTTTGTGTGCATATATGTGAAAGTGATGAGTTAGAAGAAATGCAGATAATCTAAACTTTATGTCAAATTATTATTGTAAAATCAATGAAGGCAGAATAAGTACATTCTTCATCAAAGCTGCAGTGAATAGTATGAATTGTTTGAAATATTACAATGTTAATATTTCAACAAAACGCGAAATTCTTTGTGAAGATAAATACAAATCGTATATGATAAACCCAACTCCAGTTCCAACACGATTCATCCTATTATTCTGTAGTAAAAACTGATTATATCCAAATATACTCCACGCCAACATAACTTAAATGTATGTGTCATCACGTAACAATAACCAATCAACTAAAAATTAATTTTTTTTTAAGCACGAGTTAATGTTCTGAGTTCGGATAATAACGTAGTCCGAGTTCGGATATTAACTTAAAATATGAGCATATTTTCTTTGACGTGTCTCCAAGACAATATCACTTGGTTATATTGTATACAGATATTTATTTTACATAAAGATACGCCTACCTAACAATGAATTCGTCCTCGTAAGCCGACCAAATATTACTAAAGGCATTTGCATGTATCATACGCCACTTATATTCAAATTATGGGGCTACTTGTGATGAATTGGAAAATAGACATGACACATAACAACGACCTTTTCAAACAGCAATATCGACATTTTAGAGTGCGTTTATGTGTAATCCGCATCTGTAGCCCCTGTTAAATGCTATTTTTCTCATGTCAACTTAGTGTGACGGTTATGGAAAGAAAAGATAAAAGATAGTATCATAATAAGAAGATAATGATTATTTATCAATTACTTATAGTAAATGTATTTCATTATTTATTGACATTGGCCATTCACTTCCAAACAGACGATCTATACATGCTGCACTAAAAAAATATCGTATCATATATGTCGATAAAAGGAAAGCAAAAAGCAAATTCCGATTTGGGAAGGCGGTCAGAGTCTATGGTGCATCTATACAATGGAATATTGCGCAGCCTGGTCTGTCGCCAGGAATAATATTCCCTATATGGCTATGAAGGTGGTTTGTTTTCAGCCACAAGAAACTTCTAGAATTGTGTTGAAAAGTTTAAAATAAATAAATCTTCAACGATCACTACAAACAACACTCCCATTCATCGAGTCCCCATAAAAAAAAATATTTAAAAAATAGACGCAAGTGGGTTTGTGCACGTCATTGAACACCTCATGCCTGGCGTTTGTTTGTGGATATTTGCTCTTTCAAAGGATGTTATTATACGGAAATGGTCTATTGTAACTTCTAAAGGAACATAAGAAAATATTGTCCTTGTTTTCTTTCTTTTTGTACGTCGCTATCATGGGGAGCATGCTATATCTTGTTTATTATCCAAACAATAAAATCCAATAATTGTATAAAAAAAACCAGGGGGTTTTCATCAGATATACCAGGCATATTGATTTAATCAGTGATCTAAAAACCGATTACGAACGTGATATTTGTGTAATTTATTCAAATTTAAACCTTCATTCTTATGTGTTAGAAAAAAAATGCTAAGTTCGATTGGACCCTTGTTTGTCTTCGTGTCGTTTTATTATATAAGATTACACATATACATATGTTCAAAAATAGACACGCATTTTATTACACATATGTGCAAAAGATACACACGCATTTGATTACACATATACATACATGCTAAAAAAAGACGCGCATTTGATTCAATATACGCATGATGGGAAAAATGCACACGCATTTGATTACACATAAACATATATGCGAAAAATACACAAGCATAAAGACTTTTTCATCTTAAGATTATTTGACTATATAGAAACCTCTGAATTTCGCATGAAGTAATTTTCATTACGATTTCGATGGCTGTTATTATTATATATAGACAGTGAAATAGCTTTCTTCTCAAGGAGAATGTACTTTAGTTCGAATGTACTTTAGGTCGAACTTTGGCGTTAAAAGCAGACTGTCCTAATATAATTCTGGAAAGGGGGTGGGTCTTCTTCACATAAAGCCATACATACATTTAAAGATGATTTGTCAACAGACCTCAAGACTAGTTTTTGATAAACTATTTACGGCAGAGATGATGAGGGTGCAAATTTAATGCTGCGTCCACCTGCCCAATACAAAAATTCATAAAAAAATAAAATACACCAGTGAGGTCAAAAAGGTCCATATTTTTGGATAGCTATAATACAACAAAACATAAGAATATCATTCACTTGACCTGACAAATCAATGAAAGTTCATAGTATAAAAAGTTTATGCACCCAAAGACCCAATTTATACATGCACTTTTCATGTCCGAAGGCCATTTTTGACACAAAGTGATATATGATGCTCACAGTGCAAACGCAAGCCCTTTCCCTAGGTGATAACTTTGAAAAACATTGTGTACACATGCAATTCAATATAGTTGCCATCCAGGCAGTTTTTGAGATATTCTACTTGCCTTGAACCCACGTGTCTACTGCTATGGATGGCTAGCTCTTTTTCCTTGCCGATTATTGGTATTTCACTCTCTACATAATGTGAACTGAATATAGGAGGTGTACATCAATTTGAAATACAGCACAAGCTCGAAACACCTAATTCACAAATATATCCATATCTTTTATTATTAAACATTAATAGCTCAATAAGTCACATCATAGCCTTAAGTTAGGAAATTCGACAGGGGCTGTCAACTGTCTCTTGCCACATGGCACGATATGAACCATTTACGACAGAAATGGTGACACGATAGATATTTATTTTTAAAAAGTAGGGCAGGATGATCAGGAGTATTGTTGTTGCAGCCTCGTTAGGGCTTACAATAATGTTAGAATGACGCAGCCCTTCCCCTTCAATGGTAATAAAAAGAAACAGATTAAATTACGGATGCCCTACTGAACAATTAAAGTGTCTCTAGGCTATTTGTTCATTTAATTTTCTGTGTGGATCCTTGCACGACCTGTTTTATTCTCAGCACACAACGGGCCTCTAACTCAGCACCATCTATCGATTGTAATTTACCGACATTCGCGACTGCCGTTTCGTTTGAAAGAAAACTACTCGCACCTAAAAACTAACCTTTTTTAAGCGCTTGAGTAGAAAGTTGTCTGCGTATGTTGAATGGATGAAATTTACATTCACGTATGACATTTACTGTCTAATTGAACAATGACTTACATGAATCAAGGGCAACCAGAATAGCAATATGCTTTCATAAAGACCGAATTGAACACAACAATACCATGGAGAAAGCGAATTCCGTCGAAGTATAAGAATCATACCATATCACTGTCTTCTCCAAAGCATATTTAATTTTCGAAACTTTTCTCAGATCACGCACACACGTGATCATAGCTGCTTTTGCTCGCTTTGCAAGAAATGGCACGTGATGAGCGCGTGCAGCCTTGAACATAATATCCTTATACAATGGGTGGTTAATGATGATCAAATTAGCTAATACAAGCCAAAACCTGCTGTATTAACTGTATAAACAGCTTAGCTTGAAATAAATACTTTGAAAAGCACGTGTCTTTATGAAGAAGCAAATAAACTTTATTTGTTTTCTTGGCCTTTAAATTTCTGTGTAAAGTTAGAAGCTTATACTGTTTGCTTTATATCCAAAGTATATTATGGTCAGCTATAGTTCAAACATTCAATGAATTATCAGAATAACACAATTACAGTCACTACAAATAGATGATAATTATAATGCACATGTTCGCAATTCATTTCAGTAACTGAATTGTTTTTATTGTATAAAAATACATGTATATATTGATAAACATTTCAAACACTGTTTGAACATTTTTATATAGGATCAAAATTAGTATATCTGATGCACTTTTGGATGCAAGCTTTCTCTTTAACAGATCCGAAGTAAACATGAAAGGGATTTATGGAAGCCCAAGTAACAATACTCGCGTCATGACTAGATATTTTAATGCCACACTTTTTAAGAGATGCCTAGTGACAGTACGTATAGTCTGCAATGAACGTGTATTTAAGGTTGTTTTAAGCTAATAATTGTCAATCCCTCTTAACGTTTAGCTCTAACGAAAAGAATAACGTAGTCAGATTGAGTAGTATGATTTGGTCATATTTCGCTTTTTCATTTGTCGTCACATTAAAGAAACTACAGAGTATTAAGCACTGGTAAAATCCAACAATGTACTATGTATTTAGGTCACACCACCTGCAAACTGTATAGACCCAGATCTGCCGTCGCATAATGCGCCGGCAGATCTGGGTCATTGCAGTTTGACAGGACTAATCAGTAGAACAAACAACATAGACCCTGATCTGCCGTCGCATTATGCGACGGCAGATTGGGGTCTATATTGTTTGCATTTGGACGGGGATTATACGCGAGTATATACGGTAGTTAAAATGGAGGATAGAGCATCTGCGTCTATCTACAAACCGATATCTCTTCCCAGCAATATAAGTAAAATACTTGAATATATATTTTTAACATGTTTTTAACTGCTTTTCATGAAAATAATTTCTTGTACAAAGTGCCAGTCGAGTTTTCTACCTGGATAATCTACAATTTATCAACTTATAGAGAGTTTTCATTCTGTAAAAAGCTCTAGATAACAGTGAAATATCACGTATCGTTTTTGTGAAATTTTCAAAGCCTTCGACAAAGTATGGAACAAAAGATTAATAGGAAAATTAAGATCATGTGGTTTAAGTGTCCATTAAAAGTATAAAGAAGAGAACAACTGCAATGTACTGACAAATGCAACTGATCATCTCCCAAATTAAGGTAAACAAAGTGGAACGTATATGTCCTTTTCACTTTATGCCGAGGACGAATTTCGGAGGAAGTATTTTCAGAATACAATTAACTACAGATATAACGAAGAGAGCTTTTAGGTCCAAGCGTAGTAAGATTTAAGTGACGATTTCTGGCTCTGGTATGTTACTGTTCAATTATACGAGAGTTTCTTTCAAAATTCAAAAATGCGCTAGTAACTCAACAACTATAATCAATTGATATAGTGTATCATCTGGAGCGTTGCTACTTATGCACTAAATACAGTAATGTAATTGACTAAAATCATAAATTACATAAAAACAGTCATTAAATTTGAATAGCGATATAACTTAACACAGAATCGGCAACCTAGATACTACACTCTTTTGAATTACAAAATACAGACTAGATTATGTTTTAAATACAAAAAGTATAATAAATTATTTAAATCGATGAGAAAATACCGTTTGAGCTCTATTTCGAATAAGAACCGATGAAATGAATTGAAAACAAAAATAAATATTGGGTTGTCATAAGCCGAAATTTCCAGAGGAGACCGAGAAAATAAATCATGGTTGAATGCGATGTAAAGAATTTGCTGGTCCTAATAATCCTCTTTTGAAGAGAAGAGAGAGAAAAACAGAGAGTGAAAAAGTTACGGTATGTAAATGTGGCAGAACTGTGAGCATTTATTTTCAGAACAAACAATATAAGACACAAATCCATAATAAAATGATGTCTGATATATCAGCTAGTCGAGTGTTGCACTTACTACAACATTGCTTTGCTGCTGCTCCAAAACGGTAAAGCCATGATAACGTCTAGCTATGCTGTTGTCCTATCAGAACACATTGTTTTTGTCAACGAGTCTCCAACGCGTCAGGCAAAATACCAAAAGAAGATTAAGTACTCATTGGGTTACTCACGCAAACCTACTGGAACAATCAACTTGAACATTTCAACAAAGATTAATTTAAATTGCGGACTTACTTTAAATCCTGTGCATAATAACATACTGTAACTAACGATTAAGTCAGCATCAAGTGCTCATATGTAGTGGATATAACTGACGTTCTTAGCCTATCTTCTTTATTCATGAAAAAACGAACAATTTTACAACATCTCTGAAATGTTACTATTTTGTTAATATACTAGGGACGCTGGTGGTGAAACCGTTACTTTTCGTTTATCTATTTCAACTTTCGATTCTTTCTTTTGGACAGATTGTGGCTTGGGTTCTGCAGCGTTGATGAAAAGAAATATTGTAAAAAATCATGCCGAAATAAATGGTTTACGACTTTGATTTGAAACCTTCCTCTGTTTTTTTTTTCTTTTTTTCTTATTTTTTTCTTTTAATAATTATTTTCGCCTCACGCAATAATTTATCTTCTAACTTTTTGATATCCTCTTCTAAACCTTTGGTACGAATCTTATCAAATGCACGTTATCGATTCATGCTACCTTTTTATCATTGACGCTTCAGTGCAAATCGTCTACTTTTCATTCAAAATTTTTAACTCGCTTGAAAGCAAATAGAACTTTCTTTCAATTATTAGAATATGTATAATCTGCTTTGGCTAATAGTTCCAAAAGGATGTTTTTAAAATCTAATTGGTTTCTCTCTCTCTCTCTCTCTCTCTCTCTCTCTCTCTCTCTCTCTCTCTCTCTCTCTCTCTCTCTCTCTCTCCTGCTACTGTAATAGGGGGTAAACTTTTGCGTAGCAAAATTTACTCCGTTAACTCTTAGGCATTACCAAGCATTTGCAAAATAAAAAAATAAGCGTCCAAAATATCACAAATTTACTTTCCTATTTTTGGCCAAATTTTCTAGATGACAGTAGATCATATTTACTAATTTTCCCCCATTTAAATTGAAGGCTCCTAATAAGTGTACGTAAGTAGATTTGCTATGTCATGGCTAAGCAATGTATTTATATCTATCAAATAACAAGGGGCCTGTGGAATCTAGCTACCATTGTTAGAAACAGACGTCCTAACGAGTCAGAAGAATTCAAATCAGTTACACAGATAAAGTAAAAACAAACACTACACATTCAGATAAATGACAAATAAATAAACATTTTTTTTGTCAGAAATAAATTTATTAAATTTAAACATTGCACAAATAAAAGATTTTATAGATAAATCAGTGGAAACGAAGTAATCAATACTTGAACATGTGATGATTAATAATAAATGTGTTGCATCTCTGGGAGAATTTTACATAACTATCCCAATATTGAAGAATTTTTAGTAGATTAAATGTGTCACTTTTATTATCTCTATCACGAAAAAAACATTGTGTAATATGTAAAATTTCAGTACAGGAAGTGTCATGACCTGAAGATCGCAAATGAGTTTGTAAATTGGGTTTTGTTGCCGCGTTCAGCGTTATCCAGGGCGTATCTGAACCTTGTCGATTTCGAAATACTGCTTTAGGTTCACTCTTTGAAGCACTCACAAAGTGCCGGCAGTGTAGGACCTTTTTACCCCAAGTTTTCCCCCGAGTTCTCTCTCCGTGGATTTCACCACGTTTAGAGTACTTATATTGCTATTTCTCTCTATATTGTCACAATGCATATGAGCCTTGTCAGGAAGCTGTCCATTTTACGGAAGCAATCTCCAGCTGTAGAGGTATGGGGAGAATGTAAAACTTTATTCTTTCTTGCTATTCGTTCTATTCTACAAAATTGGTTACCGTACTAAACATACTAGCATGTTTTGAAATTTATTATAAATTTCTAGAAAGTCTGACCTATGTCACATAGCGCCATGTTGTCGGATGGAATATATGCGTCGAGTTAGACATTTTATAACTGAACAGATAAGTTGAATTCAGTTATATGTTGTACACACTAAACGTTGAGAAAAGTTCGAGTTTTATAACCCAGTGCAATTATTCTTGTCTTAGACAGATTCATGCACGAACATGGTTATTATAATAATATTAATCTTGTACAGCCATTCTTATGAAAGAAGAATTTAATGTGTAACGAAATCAGTTCATGTGCATACATGCGTAATGTATGTCACACTATTTGCTCTTTAACGTGTTTCTTGTACTACACGGCTTAGTTATTGTATTTTTAGCTTTTCTTGGGAGTCGTCTAATATATATATATATATATATATAATAGGTAATAGGTTTTCCACCTATAATATCAGTGTCATTATGTATATGACAAATCTAATGCACCATCATATTTGTTGATAAATCCATACATTGATCACATTTGTTGATAATTTCATACATTGATCATATGTGTTGCTAAATCCATACATTGATCATATATGTTGATAAATCCACACATCAGTCATATAAGTTCATAAAAATAAATGCATGGATCATGTCCATTGATAAACAATACCATTTGTTGTTATTTTTTTTAATGAAGTATGCTTTGAAGAACGATACCATTTTGTTATATTCGTTGATGAACTTTATGTGCATGTGTAGGGTAGGGATTTCAGTTGATTTAGGTTAGTTTTTGATGGACGGAAGTAAGAGTGTGAGCTGGGGTGTCAGAAATCCAATTATCATTAATTTGCATTATAAATAAATATCTCATTCACGTGCTTGTGTTCAGTGTTTTCACTAGATCCAATTCGACCTGGTTTCATCCTGTTACATGGATGAGATGTACAAAATGTGCAAAGAAACGAAAGACTGAATGAAATAGAAGTGTTACAATACCATAGATAAATAAGATGCAGTCTGTGAATGGAATATAATCGTGCAAAGCCGCTCTATTAGTCCATATCTAAAGACAAAATAACACAATAGATTGATGAAATAATTTTTTTTTTTTTGTTTTCTCACTGATTTAAATATTGAAATCTAACAGAGCATCAAAATCTGAAAGATTGTTGTTTGTTTTTGTATATATTTTTTTCTTTTATTACTGATGGAGAACATGCATGAAGAATCGAAGAATTCAAGCGCTCAAATATTGCCGAGATTTTCACCATATAAAATATATAGTTTTTTGACATACTGAAAATATAAAACAACAACTGAAACTTTCAGAAGCTCAAAATTGTGAAAGATTTCACCTTTTATAAATTCAATTAGTTTTAATGGTCAATCATAAATTAGCGAATTTAAAAAGATGCGTGAAAGTAATCGAGTTGTTTAAATAGCGATATATCAAAGGTTGAAAGACAACAAGAATTAAACGAAGGCGACATATTGGGGAAATGAGAAGCTTAAAGCGAAAGCTTGAGGAAATAAAACAGACAGTTTTGTAGCAGCAGATTAAGGATAGGGCTTACACAAGGATGTTGCTATGTATCTCATAAAGAGCACAATAAGAATGTCAAAAACATTTTATATTGCACGGAAGACGAATTAGATGGCAGCAAATAACAAATTAAAAAGGAGACATAACTCAAGAATGTAATAAAATCATACAAAATTCATTGTGGGTAACTATCAGGACCTATACGTTGTTTTTCAATCAGGATAAACCACACGCAAAGAAAATCATTAATAGGAGGATGAAAAAAATGAACTCTGTAGTTGTTCAACTTTTTTTTCGGGTTAGACTTAGGGGATTTAAATTATCAGTTGTTGTTGTTGTGAACACCATTTTTCAGCACATGGTAGGCTATACATGGCGGCCAGTATATCTGGTGAAGGAAGAACCGGGGAAAACCCCGAGAAGAACCACCGACCCACGGGAAGCTACTGGCAAGCTTTCTCACATACCCACGATGGCCGAGCCGGAGATCCCAACCCACGCGGACAGAGGTGAGATGTCAGTGAGCGCCTTAAACCATTCGGTCACCTGTGGCCCCATTCAATTATCAGAGACAGGGATAGAGAAATATGAAGTAAATAAATTTTATTACGTAACACATTTCGAAACTATCATTATTAGTATTTACATCCGTATTGTGTTTCATGCTCTGCTCGATGAATTAAATACTCAGTTTGACCAGAAAATTAGAGATTCCACGAAATGGGTTTTCATATTGTAATAAATTTGGGTATGTTCCATTTGTATTTACGTCTCCGTTTATAGGTTCGTTAGATTTTAGTGATTAGTGGTTTGATTATGGAAAGTCGGTGTTGGGAAAATATTTCCCAGCCCGAGTAATTAGCCAATTTCTAGGAACAGACGTCATACTTACAGTTTTTAAGAGATTTTGCAGTGGCATGGACTGGTTTCGTAGTTTGAGATGGGGTCAGACTAGCATAAGTGGGCATGGAGCCAAGTAGTTCCTATCTGAATTCAGAGGTGTTGATTGATTGTGCCTTTCGGTGGGAGATATTCGTGACAGGAACAACTGTTTTGTGCCATGTAATAATTGGGAAGAGGTCATCCCTTTGTTTGGAAATGCCTTTCATTGTAGCAGTTGGTGGAAGTGCACGTGCAAAATGTGGTTCAGACGGTTGTTTTTATTGACCCAGGGATGGAATCGGAAAATAGTTCCCTGCATTGGGTGTTTGAATTTTGTTATGTGCTTCATGCCACGGCATGCTAACAAGGAAAAGCCATGCAATTGTGAAGTTATAGTTGTGACATTGTGGTCATTCATTTATTGCTTAGAAAAAAATTGCTTCTAGTCTTGGCGCGTTACGAGAACTTCCAGTTGACAACGAATGTTGTCGGGAAGTCCTTGGAAATAGGGGAAAACAAGGGACTTACAGCTCAACCTCACGCAGGTGTTTGATTCGCTCGGTAGAGGAACTCCTGGGCGTGTTAGAATATAATTCTTGGCTTGTAAATGAACGTTGCCAAGTATGACCCTTTGAAAGACAGCTTTTATATTGATTTGCCTGACCGGGCTAAAAAACAAGAAACCTTGCCTAGATGTTAAACATAACGATGACAAATGTTTCGTTTTTTTTGTTTGTTTGTTTTTTTTTTTGTTTTTTTTTTATTCTTGTTGTTGTTGTATGTGTTGACAGTTTTTTTTGTGGCTATGCCATTTAATCAAATTTCAACACTCCAACGCATGACCCACACATATGGACTAAGCACAGCAGAAACAAATACAGGCGTTGGTTTGGTTGACTTTCAATGCAAATAGATGATATTGAAACAGTTGAAAAATAATTCAATATACCAGTAAATGCCTGTGCAATAGTTGAAGACAAATACCTTAGATTTTATATAATAAGGTAAAATAGAGAAAAAAAATCATGTTGACACGTTGAACATATTCGATGGTATAGAAACGCATTATTAGGTTTTCATTGAGGAATTGTCAAGGCTGGTACGGAGCCAAATTCACAAAACATCAAAAAGAAACGTTTGTCTTTAAAAAGTGTCTAGACATTTTTCTTTTACAAGACAATGTAGATGAACACAGTTTATGTTTTAAAGTAGGAAACACGGTTGAGATGATGTTTAATAAAGACACTGTTGCTCAATTCAAAATTTTCACAATCAGCTGAAAGTACCATTCTTCCTTTACTGCGATTTTGAAAGTATTATGGTTAAAACAAATGATGTAATGAAACAGACACTATCCTCTGAATCGCGATCATAAAAGAATTAAAAATATATTCCGTCTGGTTTATGCATGTAATTCAAGTCAGTTCACAAGTGTTACAAAACAACCGTTTACCTGTCATGATTGCATTCAGGTATGTTACAATACTTTGTGATAAATGGAAAAAATTACATATAAAAATGTAAGCCTAAGAACGCAAAATCTATGGTATTTTTGCTTGAAGATTAAACACATTTTAACTCAACCAACTTGTGCAATATTTGTTACAAAGGTAGTGAACACGATAATTTAATATGCATAAAGGTTCCGCTCCAAATGAATGCATTTTAAATTTTAAATATGGCAAATTTATACCGTATTCATTCACAACTTTGTTGGATATGATAGCCACCTCTTTACAAAGGATTTATGAAACAAAATATCGATAATGTGAAAGATTTCCTCGTTTCGAATGAATATGCATAAACCTACTTAACCGATTTTGCGATCCCGTGTAAACTTTTCTCGGAAAGTTGACCCAACATGACCTTTCATATTGAATGAATGAGCCAATCAAAAGTACACCTCCAAACACAGTCACTTATATATCGATAAAAGGTCGCTTTCCTTGAGGTGTAATAGCTTAATTGATTTTTTTTTTATTTTTTTTATTTTTTTTTGATGACGTATTATTCTGGTTTATGCATATTCGTGAGAAACGAGAAAATCTTATCGCATGCAGCCACAGGTGTAAAATGAGCGTAGCGGATCTTTTCCCATAGCATGTTAAGACGTAGCCTCAATTGATTTAATAAAACAACTTTCCCTCCTACAAAATAAAGGTGTGTTATTTAGTGTTCACTCCGAGCTGATGATTATTAGCATGGTGACAACCAGTATGTACGCGATATGATGTCACCCTTCAACCTTAAAACATTAGGCGTTAAGCGATCTTCACGACTGCTGCGTCATGAAAGACATGTTAATGTTGTGTGATATCTTCGAAGAATTTAAGAATTATGTACGTCAAACTACAAGTTACATCCTGATCATTATTACAGTGCTCCCTGTCCATGCACACGATGTCCCGTTAAAGATTTCAGGAGCCGTACAAGAATTGTTGATTGATTATGCTGTGTTACAAATGATGGAGAGTTCGATGAAACAAAAGTCTGTATATTGATCCAAATAGCTTGTATATTTAGATGACATGTCTGTACATTCCTATGAAGAATTTAAATGAGCAACTGAGGAGCAGCTTAGCTGGGTAGAAGAAAGTCTCTTCAGTATGCCGATGATAATGAACCTGGCTATATTGTGGAAGCTGATTGTGAATTCCTTAACATTTGCATGACCATTTTAAAGACTAGACACTTGCACCAGAGCAACTTGTACATGATGAAAATGATCTCTCACCATTGCAAAAAATGAACTTGTTCAACAAGACAAAGCAACCAAGCCAATCATAATAATTGTGAAATTTTGAATGAACCAATTACTATAGAAGAAATTGTACGTAGTATCAAAAGCATTGCTTCAGGGAAATCAAGCGGACCTGACAGCTTGGTAATTGAGATTTTCAAAGAAACTTGCATGGATATTGTGTCCTTCTTACTGATTCTGTTTAATGAAATGTTTGACTCTGGTATATTTCCAGAGAAATGGGGCAAAAGTATAATCTGTCCCTTATATATGAAATTCTCAGTTCAAGATCCCAACAATTGCAGAAGTATTTCTTTAATAGATGCATCATGTAAATCTTTACAAAAGTATTCAATACCAGACTAGGTGTGTGGTCTGATGATAATAATATTATTATAATGAGTCGCAAGCAGGTTGCGCAAAAGATATTCCACAGCAGACAATATATGTATTCTACAATTAATTGCACAGAAGTATTTGTCAGATTTTTAAATTTAAAATTTAGAAATGCAGTTCGTAGAGTTCGATGTTCTAGTCATAATTTAGTGGTTGAGACAGGTCGACGTCATGGTTTTGGATATATCTGATAGAATCTGCCCATATTGTGAAAAGAATGGTTTAAGAATTGTAGAATATGAACACCATCTTTTTAAGTATGTAACGCATACGAGAATCTCAGAGAAAAGTATTTACATAAAAGATGGCTTAATAACTGATCATTCGTAAATGTTGTTAAATCTTATGTCCGTTCTTAATCCTAGTACCTTGACAAGTCTAGCTACTTTTCTGTACCATGCTTTCATAAGAAGAGAAAGTTTATGATGCGTACTATGATCTAATACTTATATGCAGTTATATTACTGCTTGTTTGTGTGCGCTCTGTTCCAACGTTATATTATTCTGTTCTATATGTATTGTAGGCCGGTGGCCTGCAATACTAAATAAATGTGTTCTAGTGAATGTATTGCAAAGCAACCAAGCCAACTGTGTCCAAATTGCTGTCAAGAGATGTACGTGTTGAGGTCACGCAATCGTGATATGTATAACATTAGAATTGATAATGTATTTGTGTCATGTCATGAACACAAAGTATATTTGGTTGACAATGTCAATTCCTTACAATTTGGCTATTTAAACTAATTCATTCAAACGAATGAAATAATTAAAATCAATTAAATACAAATGCCATACGTACTAGGGTCATCTTTTGTCAAGATGTTTTGGACTGGTACCTGCCAGTTTGGAATGTAGGAGATTTCACCAAGTATTTCAAATTGTTGTTTTATTTTGTTTTATTTTGTTTGTTTCGTTTTGTTTTTTTGTTTTTTTTTTAACTCGAGGACAAGAACATACTGAGAGTTTTTAAGAGTGATGGTGTACCTGGGGCAACCTATTACAAAATCATGAGATAGTCTGACATACCAAATACCAAATCCATTTAAATACGAAATTACATGTTAATCATTCAAAAAAGAAAATACCTGTTGCTGTAGTAGATGTTACAGCTCATACAACTGTAGATGTAACAACAGCTATCAGTGAAAACGATCTTACGGAACAACCAAACTCCATAACAGGATATGGCTTTTTTAATCCAGACATGTTACATCAGGACAAAAAGTTTGATTCGATTTTAGATGATATTGAAAGCATAATCGTTACTGACAGATAAATGGCTAAGTTGCTCAAGTTCGCGTTAAGCAACAGCTTGTTAAACATACGTACAGAAAAAGCAAGATTAGAGTCAAATGAGCACGTCTTAGCTAATCCAGGCAAACAGCTGAAGACTTACCCATTGATAGCATACCGAATATCATTCATCAAACACCGTTGTGAATTGCTTTACGATTCGTTGAAAAAGTCATTATGGACAAACCAGACGATGAAGTACAACTCAACAAACAACAACTTGAACATATTATGTCATTTGACTCAAGCATTGCTGAAAAGATTCAGTATACCTTAAATTCTCTGGAGGAAGCAGTAGAACCAACTAATGAAAAACATTGTAGTTGACTATTGAAATATAGGCGAAAGTACATATAAGCATAAAATATCGCTACTAGATTAGTGATCAGTTGATATTGTAAAATAAATTTATATTTTCCGATGCAGATCGAAAACAATGAATGAAGAGCTTCTTACGGTTCAATTATGTGTTACGTGTTATCTTTCAGAATAAGCCTTGTTGCATAGCAACAGTGAAGCCATGACGAAGTCCAGTAATGGGTTGATGCGTTGCACCTCTTGTCCTGAAAAGACAATGCCGAAGCATCAATCCTTTTTGGATTGCGACAACGGGGTAAGTATGGCATTTTTGTTGTCTGTTTTAAGTTGCATTACTTCGATAGCTCAAAATCCAAAGCTTTAAAGGGCTACTGTTGTACAGTAAATGTTTCCCTTTTGTTTCTATTTCATTTTGCACTTCATACTGGCTTAATCGTTAGTTATAGTTTCTTGTTATACATAATGTTGGGATTTAAGACAGGTCCGCCATTAAAATTAACCGTGGATGGATTTGCTCAAGCTCATTGTACCAGTAAGATTGGCTCTAATTACCAACGACTATTTAATTAGTTCTGGTATTTTGCCGGACAAGATTGTGCCTGAGTTCGACGTCAGAGACTCATTACCAAAGGCACTGTGTACTGAAACAACAACAGCAGAGCTAGACTTTATCAACGCTTTACTGTTATTGACTAACAGACTCATAATGGGGTAATAGTGCAACACTCGACTAGCTGATATATCAGACACTATTTTATTATGGATTTGCGCTGTATAATGTTTATTCAGAAAATAAATTTTCACAGTTCTACCACATTTACAAACCGTAACTTTTTCACTCTTCATTAATTTCTTTCTTTTCTTCAAAAGAGCATAGTTTGGGCCAGCTCATTCTTTACATTGCATCCAACCATGATTTTCTTTTTCACTCGCCTCTTTACATTTCTGCTTATGAAAAAACCAACATTTATTTATTTTTGTTTTGTCAGTGGTTCTTCTTCAAAACAGAGATTAAACATTGTTGTCTTATCTATTGTAATAATTGAATATGTTTTTGGCAATAAAAAAATAAATCCAGTGTAAGTCAGTTTGTATTCTGTCATTCGAAACATTCTAGGGTGTAGGTGACCGGTTCTGTGTTAAGTTATGTCGCTATTAAAATGTAATCACTGCTTTGTTAGGCTTTTTCTGATTTTATTGACTTACCATAATTATTTTTAATGTATAAGTAGCGAATGTTCAGTCAGTTGAATTGTGAAATGTAATTAAATTGAATAGTGATATAACTGCGCTAGAGTCTGCCACCCACATACTGCTCAACGTATGTATGTATGTTTGTATGTATGCATGCATGTATGTATGTATGTATGTATGTATGTATGTATGTATGTATGTATGTATGTATGTATGTATGTATGTATGTATGTATGTATGTATGTATGTGTATGTATGCATGAGAGAGAGAGAGAGAGAGAGGGGGGGTGAGAGGGAGAGAGGAGAAGCATCAGAATTCGAAATAGAAATCATAAATATTTATATGTTTGCAACTTATTCGGAGAATAGCTGTTGCTGTGGCTGCCGGTCCATAACCACTGTAAGAACATTATTTACCGAAATGTATTTTTCCACATTATTGACCAGTTATATCCAATGTTACACATTAAATATTAGGTGGTCACATATACATAAAGACTAGGATCAGCACTAAATGTATCCAATTACGCTTTGACTTGAATGATGCATAATTGATGCTTTGTAGCTTTTTACCATGCAGCGGTAGGTGATAATTTGAACAGCCCTTATACGTTCTGAATTCTTCGTCTTCTGCTACTATTCTATATGCGAATTGCAATTTTTATTGTTCCTTTATGCCAGCAAGCTTCATGTAGTATGAATTCGGGTCAGTCTCTGATATATCAATTTACAATCAATTTCTCATATTCCAAGGGAGGTAAACACTTAAAATATATTTATATTATTCATGGGAGGTCGATTTTGTATTGTCCAGGCTTTAAATTAGCATCAGGATCCGGCTATTAAAAGCCTACTTATCCAACGTCTGCTGAATTTCAACACGACATTAGTAACTGGATCTGATTCTAGTGAATAATTTCATGTTTTCCACAAGCTTTCTCGGTTATTTTGTGAGGTAGTAACAGAGTGCGGACACGTGGGATATAGACATTTCTCAAAGAAATTTTCTTTGTTTACCTGGGATAATTCCTTTCTGTAAAGCAGTTCTTTATTTGTACGGTTAAACATCATAATGGGAACTATGATGATTTGATAGCAGTAGTTATCAAGGTAAGATTAATTTAATTTAATATGAAAGGTCAATTTTAGTGTTCAAGAAAGAAAAAGACCGATGAAAGGGAACTTTTCGGAACGATTATCTAATCTCTACTTTTTTGTTAGTCCAGTCTAAAGGAAAGTTTAATATACATAGTCTCCACTGTTTCCTTTTGTTAAAAGCAATGAGTACCAATGTCTAACAAGTAATAAAGTTATGTAGCGTGTACCATATTCACTACTCATATTGCATTGTATCATATTCACTGATCGTATTGCATTGTATCATATTCACTGCTCGTATTGTATTGCATCATATTCGCTGCTCGTACTGCATTGTATTCTATTCAATGCTCGTATGGCATTGCATCATATTCACTGCTCGTACTGCATTGTATCATATTCACTGCTCGTATTGAATTGCATCATATTCACTGCTCGTATTGCATTTTATTATATTCACTGCTCCTATTGCATTGTATCATATTCACTGCTCGTACTGCATTGAAGCTTTAGCATTAGAATGCTTCTAAGTTATAGTTTTTTTTCAAACGCTGTTGCCAGTCAGAGATTTCTGGAAACGTTTGATTTTCTATGTTCACCAGAATAACTTTTATGTTCGCAAGTTGAAGTGCCAACCCGAAGAACTTGTTTTCATTGTATAGAACAAATATCCGTTTTAGTGAGTTGTTTGTAGCTATTAGAGATAACATAAACCTTTTACTATCCAGTGATTTACAACATGCAACTAATTTTATACAAGCTTGAAAACTAGTTACTTTTAATTAAATGGACCCACAAAACATTGCATGCATTAAATAGTTCTAGCAAAATGATAATGGTTGTCGATCATGATACAATACACGTTACCATTTGTTGATTACAATGTTGATCATGATACAATACACGTTACCATTTGTTACACTTGATATATTGATCCATTTTTTGAAATTGTGCAAACATAGTTATATATTTTAATATGGCTTTACTATGTCTAATTTGTTTATGTTTACATCTCAAATGATTTAATTGAGATGGTAATCATTATAGAAATTGTCTTCGATATCGATATTTTCCTTTCAAATTACAAGTATCGTTTAAATCATTTAAAGTATTCCTGCACTGTTTGTGGGTTTCACTTACCAACAAAACTTTGAGAAAAGTTTCTTTTTATTTTGTGCATATCCATCAGTTGCAAATGACATAGGTGTGCACCACATAAAGATGTATACATATATCGAAAGAAAACATGTTTAATGCACCAGCAGTATCCTTTATTCGTTCTTGACGAGAAGGATATCCTTTGACCTTCTGCTAGGAAGGTAAAAAATGAACTTTGATACTGGGATGGATATGCCATTCACGTACTTATCTCCATACATACATACATACATACATACATACATACATACATACATACATACATACATACATACATACATACATACATACATACATACATACATAGTAAGTCAATCAACTATCATTGTCATTTTAAGAACATTTCAATGTTCCAAATTTAAAGCCTCCAATAGCTATAACCCCCTCCACCCGCCTCGGCCCCAAAAAGCACACACACACACACACACACAGGTGTTGGATTCACCGTTCGAGTGTCTGACAAAAAACTAAATTATGTATGATACTATGTGTCCTTGTACCATCCTAAACCAATCTCCTGTGGTCTTGACCTTCAGCCATTAAGCGAGTTTCGCAATTTCCATCAACGTTCTTTAATATATATTCGCAATTATATTAACAATTTCAGCACATTTTGAACTCGCCTCATCGATGTACCGAGTGATTTCATTGATTTTTATATGTAACGAAACCTTTTTTGGAAAAGGTTAGATACATGTGAGAAGCTGATAGCTATTCAAACTTATTGCATGCATATAAAACGTTTTCTCACCGCAAGATTTAAACTTTCCCTTTAATAAGAGAGTCTGTCAGAGATAATTTAAAATTTAGAAATGGGGGTATTCCCTCCCACACGAATGTTTGCACCGAAACTGAATTTGTATTTGTTTTGTTTGTTTGTTTATTTGTTTGTTTGGGGGATTTCTTTGTTTGCCTTTTTTAATTTTTTTATTTTTTATTTGAATTTTTGAAGCACACTGAAAGCTCAGTTACTGAGTTTAGTAAAGCTGGACTTCATCATATTGAGTTCATCAGTAATATGATGGGTATGGATATATTAATCATCGAGAAAAACACTATAACAGGTTAGAATTTCTTGCTTTTCTAATTACTTATTCAAACTTTTTTGTATCTATTATTTGAAAATCTGATTTCATTGCAAAATAAAAATACTATCAAATCGGATTAGTGTTCACAGAAAAGCTGACATTTTATTTAGCCTGGATCACCCGCCCCTCTTCGGCTTTCATCGCTATGATATGGAAACAAACTAGGGCCCGAGGCGCTGTACAATTTTATTAAGGTAAATTAAATTAACGATGAAAACAAAGCATGCCAATTCACACCTTTTAAGACAAAAAGAAGTAAAATTTATGTCAGTCTGAAAGAATGTTATAAGAACAATTTAGTGGTATACAACCCTAGCGTCGTTTTGACGTCATTTTAATTATAACATCATAAAAGCGGTGATGTCAATGCTTTCTCAAGGGTTGAGATCAAAACGCATCCGCTTGATATAAACAAAGCGCTAGGGTAAACGAAAGTAAAATTTACATCAGTCAGGCAAAATGTTGTGAGATCATTTTATTGTCACATAGTTACATCGTCATTTTGACGGCATGCACAGTATAACGTCGTCATAATTACGATGATATCAACGTTTTGCCAAGGGATATCATTAAAATGTATCCGCATAATCTAAACATACCGCAAGAAGGTATTTTCCACAGACCGATATCTGAAAACTCTCTAGCAGATTCATAATAGGCAAGCCGATATTGTTTTTAGGTACATTGTACGTAATTTTAAAAAACTGGAATTGCTGTCATCTTAAAGCATACTTCTCATAGTGGATTACCTCTCTTATTTAGGATAACTACCACAACGATGCATGTAAATGGTGGTAAAATGTCATATTGAGAAAACCGTACGCTTTGATAACGGCATCACACTAAATTTAGACTGCATTTGCTGCGACCTTTTCTCTTCAATGGCTTTATTGCAGCATGGGAAGATTATTCCAAACACGTAGGAGGAAAATTAAGGAATTCTTTACTTGCACTGATGGAGCACAAGGCTGATGCTGCTACAAGAGTGCACGCGGCAGGGCGTCACAATATACCGATGACGTCACAATGAAGCGTATAATGGGCTTCATACCCAGTCTGGTTATTTTACCTTTGTTCATGACTGGATTTAAATCTGTAAAAAATGAAGGAAGGTGGGATCCTGTCAGTGTGCTTGTGTACTAATGCGCTTAGATGATGAACTAAAGTTTAGATGATCCAGGGTTCAAAACAGGCTAACGGCAACACTATATTCTGAAACACTATAAGCTGTGAGGAGCGTGACCTTAAGGTAGTGTGGGTTTGTAAAATCAAGGATTACTGCTTAGATCGGAATTACATTATAATTTCCTTATGATGTAGTCTAAATTAAGTCATTGTTATCAATGTGTATCGAAACGCTATGAACTCTGGGAGATACTGGACGTAAAATGACAAGGTTGCGATTTTCGTCTCTTATTAAATAATGATTTTTTTATAAAAAAATTCTTATACAGTTTTACTAATCGCAATAAAAGTCAGTTGAAAGAAAATGATAAAGTCTTGGGAAATCTTACGGCCTGCCATAAATTTAATGTGATCTCAATAACTGTGTAAAATAAAAACATTCCCTCACCAACTTATACTTTTCTTCTTGAATTTAATAGGAGGAGTCTTCAATCTGTGTAAATTTTGTGATTGTTTTTTTTAAATACCCATTCAGTCATTAATTTATGGATATGTATGTATGTATGTATGTATGTATGTGTATATATTTGTGTGTGTGTGTGTGTGTGTGTGTGTGTGTGTGTGTGTGTTAAATGCCACGTCAGCACAATCCTACCTACATAGTTTGGTTCTAAATATATAAAGAAATAAAGAATTGCAAACAAAAACTTATGGATATTATTTTGTGGGTACTTTTTCCCATACTCATGATGGATAGTATTGTGTGGGTACATTTTCCCATACTCATTATGGATATTATTTTGTGGGTACATTTTCCCATACTCATTATGGATATTATTGTGTGGATACATTTTCCCATACTCATCTATATAATGATGCGTATATGGAGATAGATATTCAAGTAGGAGTTGCGCAAAAAAGAGCATAACAACGTATACAATATTTAGGTTATTTGGGATTGATTCAACCTTTAGTTATTTCACAAGCGATCGTCCTTAATAAAATTTAAACTAAATTTTAAAACTTAGAGCAGCGGATTGCATACGGTCACACTGTCTATATTTAAGGCGAAAGGCACCCTATGTTCAAGTAGCCACTGTGGGTTATGAAACAATATAAAGAAGGCTATAGTTGCTGATCAAGCATGTGGGCCTTATCTTGAAGTTTAAAGGAGTACACTACGCTTCGGTAAATTTATATATGAATCTGTACCCAGTGGCGGCGCGAGGGTTCGAGGCGCCCGGGGGCAATGTTCTTTAGTGGCGCCCCTACCGATGCGCCCGGAGGCAATGTTCTTTAGTGGTGACCCTACTTTGTCATAAAGAACAGTTTTTATGTCAGTTGCCAAGCTCCACCCCCATCCCCCATCTACGCCCCGGTTACAGATAAAAAAAAAAAAAAAAATCACGATGGCGCCCCTTCGCGCAATTGTCCCCCCCCCCTCTCGACTCCCCTTCGCACCGCCACTGTCTGTAACTGAAAATTCTGTATCCTGGAATAGGTAAGATCAAGTAATTTCTTTATTCTCGTAAGAAAATTGAGTACCCTATTATACATGTATATTGAACAAATATATTTGCAAACTATGACTTGATACAATATTAGACTGCTGTTGCAAAAAAAATAGCACATAGCTAGTCCGATTGACGACATGTTAAAGGCCTATTGTATAACAGACAGGTTGATATTTAATACTAGATGGGTTGATATTCAACTATCTGCAGCTTTAAGATCATGGGACCCTCTAACATCGTGACAATGCAACTTGATACCAAAGGTAATAATCATCCATTGCTCTGCTTGGATTCTTCATCCGTTACGCATAAATAACCAACTGCATAACGGCCATAAATTGTAGTGTATGTACGAGGCATCTAGAAAAATTAAAATGAAATTCTCTCTCTCCAGTTTGCTTTGGTGCACAAACACCGTTCAGCACAGTTTCAAGTTTGCACACAGATTTGTGCATAAATTCAATTATGGAAATTGATCGCCTCGTCTCCAGTCGTGCTAAGGAATACGATAAGGATTTTATGTATCACTTTGTTATGCCAACGTATATCGCCCAGAACATGTTCTTTCTGGTATGTCTCGAACCTCATTTGATGTCAGACACAACGGTATATGAAATTATATCCATGCCCATTTCAAGTGCAAGAAAAGTTGGCATTTATTAATTCCTATTGAAAACTTTAAACTGAACGACTGGTGCAAACTGATTAGAGATAAGATAAATTATACGCCTTATTTGTTGGTTCCTAAATTTTAAGTTAGTGGTAGATATACCTTCCTAATGCGGTTTTTGTTTTTAAAGTTACACGCAGTACATATATTGTTTTGTTCAATCCCCGCCCTATCAGTCGGGATATGCTTGCTTTCTTCACTGAGAACAGTTTTCTTCGGACAGAAAACAAAAGTATCAACATATTACATCGTTAGGCTCAACGTCCCGTCCTTTTAATCACCGTCCTATTTATTATACTATCGTTGTAGATTTTATTCCAGGCTGATATTATAAGAAATAATGTTTGTATTATGTCTCATATAATATGATTTTCCGATACTTTTTTCAAAATATCTTTTTTATAACTTTCCTATTTGATGTATTGTTGATATTGTTCTTTGATATATTTGGGGTTTCAAATTGTAAGCAATTCCAAAAAATACATATTGTGAGACTTGATTCAAGAAGAAAAGAACCCAATGAACATTTTGAAATTGTTAGATTTGCGCCAGACTGGCGGAAGAGGAGAGATGCATGAACTTAGCCCTTGGGAACGCTGCTTCGCCGTTTCGATGAAACTAGTATGCTATAATGGCTCGGGTCCTTCTTGTGAAATTGATGGATTTCCTCTACTTGAGCTCTATGCCAAATAGCCAGCAATATATTAATATTCCCCAAGGCAGCTATTCTTCTGAGTTAATCCTTCGTGTGTGAACTTATCGAAACTTGTAGAAGTCTATGGGCAGCCTTTGTGGTTGTTGACGATTTTGCATCAATAAAGGGGTCTCTAATACAGGAAAATTGCTTTACATCAATCTACGATTAATTCCTGTCATGTCAGACACGAAAACGGTTCCTGTTTTCTTTGCACATTACAGAATGTGCTGCAAAAAAACCATGCATCTTTGTGCTACTTATTTTTCTTTTAGAAATTTAAACAAGAAATCTTTGGTTTAAAAAACAAAAAGAAAAAAAGGGCATGTATAATTGTATGGTGCTTCTATTTATTGCACAATGTAGGCTTGTTAAGGACATACAGAAACTAGAATTTCCTGACTTTTGAAAGGAGAAGAAATCTCCATGTTCTTAAATTAATTCCATCGAATTTTATACGAATACATTATTGAAAGACCAAAATGTATTTCCATTATACATGATGCTACAAGCCATCTATATAAGATCTACGAATGGGTCATTATTGACTGGTCTCTTTGAGTAGGTTGATTTGACAAACTGTTGACTTCAGGCAGTTCACTTGTGTTCTTTCTTTTGGCAATCGGAAACTTATCAAATGTTAACTTTGTCAAACGTTGGAGCTACGGTCTCTGCTTCTAATGGTATCGGTTGCGCACTTAGTCAACGAAGAACAACCTAATTGTGACGTTGTCAGCGGGGCAGACGGGTGATTTACGCGGAATAAAAGAGAACAATACGCGTCAAAGCACTCAAAACATGGCGTTGATACATTCCACCTAAGATGAGAGGCCTCATGCGGGAGTAAAAGGGAAATTTATAGTTCTCAACTGCAGGTGTTTTTCGAATAAAGACTATTATATTAAATTTCTTAGTTGAGAGTATTATGTAGTTTCTTCTCCGGAGCCTTCTGAGGTCTATTTTGTGTTAAAAATCGTTGCGATGATAAGGTAAATTTCGCTGTTAAATTGACTTTTGCGCAGTGCAGTGCCCTATCAATAATTCACTGATGAATCACGTTTTTGGACCCAATTTGTATTCCAAATGCATATTTTGTCAGTGTTACCACGCTCTCTAACGCTTGTAATATAGTCAGATCATCAGTTGAAGTATATACAGCGAAAACCATATGGGTTAACAATGCGCGAAAATAAATTTACAATTAATATACTTCCTTCAAACAGTGGCACAGTGGCTTCACATACTGTCAGCTTCCGCAAAAGTCACTGACGAGACTCGATGGAATGACCATTAAGGCTATCTGGATTTATTGTGTATCAATCCAGTTATTGCCCTCTATCGTTTTGTCTATATCTATCTATTACTTATACACTCACACATCAGGAACACTTTATCATGTTTAGCATTCATTCCGTTAATCACACAAAAAGGAAAATCATAATTTTTCGTTTGATAGCAACTTAATACCACTTTATTCAAAGTGTTTCGGGTCTTGCGTTATAAAACACGATAAAAACATTGCCAGCAAAAACGAACAGTTATGTGTCATAATATGTGATGACATAAATGTATGTGACGACATAAATGTCGGTCACGACATAAATGTATGTGATGACATAAATGTATGTGACGACATAAATGTATGTGATGACATAAATGTATGTGACGACATAAATGTATGTGATGACATAAATGTATGTGACGACATAAATGTATGTGACGACATAAATGTATGTTATTTATGTGACGACATAAATGTATGTGACGACATAAATGTATGTGACGATATATATTCGTCTATAATACAATCGACAATAAAATATCCAATAGCCATTGAATAGAAATTTTTGATAAAGTTGCCTACTGTTTATAAACCCACAAAAAATATCACCACCCGTTTTCTTGACGATGAATTTTGTGAAATTACATTTAGTGCCTTCAATTCTCCGTCCTGAACTGATCAGAAAAATTCTGAGATACTGACTCCATTTCCATGCTTGTCTTTCATGTGTCCTTATCACAGATTCAAATAATATTTAATGCGTTGTTTAACACGTAAAAGAGAAAATTAGGGACCTTGTTGACAGGTGAAGCAGGGTAAATAGAAAACCTTTTTAACGCCGAAATAATGGAGATCACTGCTGAATGAAATCTCATTTACCAGGGGTGTATTTACCTGTGTAATGCATGCCAAAACTTGTCTTATTTGATACAAATCACGTCAAACACTGAAACAAAATTAGACAATAGAGCAGTGACTGTGTTATTTCCATTGTTTTCAACTGTCCAATCCGAGATGAAGACTCGCAGTAGGGAGGTCGGTTTAAAGAGCTTTGTTGCCGTGTTTTTTTTTTTGTTTGTTTTTTTTTTGTTTGTTTTTATTTTTTTTAACGGGGGGTTGTTGTATTGTGTTGTTTTTTATTTTTAAATTTGTATTTATTTTCTCTTTCAGGGGTGTGTGTTTATTTTACTTCTTTGTAAAGAGACATCGTTTAATTACTGTTAAATGTGTATTATCTACAAAACAGCAGCATACAATGGTAATTATGAGTGTGCGCTTTTGAAGTGTTTACTAAATCTTGATAATATATTTTTCTTAGGAAGATGTAAGTACATGCAATATTTTATCTACCACGACGACATCAATACAAGCTTAAATCTGGTCTGTTATCAGGAAAAGCTAATCCAACACATGGAGGTGGAACCCCATAAAATAATCATTGCACCGGCATTGGTCGTAATTGGACTGGGCGATAATTAATGTTTGTAATACGAGGAATTGTTTAAATTTAGATACATAATCAAATATCTTTCTGTTAAACGGTTCATACCATGTTTTAGACATAGCCGTATATGCAAAGCATAAAGAGTGTAACGCATCCTACTATCCAATCCATGACAAGATGCCGTAATTTATGTCGCTTATTGAGAACACACATTTAGAAAATTGCCAAACTCCCTCGATGTTTAATTATTTGATAGCTACAAAAGTGAAATATTTAAAACAGTAGTTGTGTCTTAAGCAATATTGAATTTTCCTTCTTCTTGTTTCTCTTATCTGTCATAGTTTTATTTGAACTGATTCGTGGCTTGTGGCTGAATGCAACCTATTTTTTTTACCAGTTTTCTGCAATGATTTTACATCGAAATATAGACCTATATGAATTTTACATTCGGTAGACCGAACAAAATTTCCCTTACTGTCAGAATCCAAAATTGTCCCTTCCCTCTCAATGCAAGTTAGCCAACGAGATGACACATAGTAGTCGTGAAAATCAGAATTCCTTTAAAGCCAAAGGACAATGAATAAAGGGTCGTTACGACTGAAAGACATCTATCAAGAGTAATGCACTTACTGCAGGGTTGTATGATGTGGGGTAAATAATCTCCATTTCAAGAAAGCATAGTGACACCAAAGAGTTTTTGTCCAAGAGATATGTTTCTCTTTATGTGTCAGGAACACAGGTATGACGTATATGAAAATATTTCAGTTTTATTCAGTCCAGTTCTTTCACCCACCCCACCCCCTTATTTTTTTAAAAAAGAAGTATCATGATATCAATATTATTTTTGCTGTTTAGAATAACAGATAAAGTGTGTACAAATATTATTCCTAAATGTGATCGTGATTCAAAATTTTCAATACTTTGTTTTTAGTTGGTGTGAACAATATTTCTATTTTCGAGTTTTACATAGTAAATTGAATTACATACAATTGAGTGTATAATTAACTATTAAGTATTTAGCAACAAGAAGTGGATTGTTTGTAGCGCTATCTCTTCAGTATGTGCATATAAGTGGTTCACGTGAATAAGAAACACTCTCTTATTGACTTGATGTGAAGTGTTCTATTAGGAAAGTAAACATTAAGAACACTCTCTTACTGACATGCTGTAAAGTGCTCTATTAGAAAATATGAGTAAGGAACACTCTCTTACTGAAATGATGTTAAGTGCTCTATTAGACAACATGAGTAAGGAGCATTCTCCTACTGACATGATGTAAATTGCTCTAGTATACCACATGAGTAAGGAACATTCTCTTACTGACATGCTGTAAAGTGTTCTGTTAGAAAACATGAGCAAGGAATACTCTCTTACGAAACATACTATAAAGTTCTCTATTAGAAAACACGAGTAAGGAACACTCTTTTACTGACACGATGTAAAGTGCTCTATTAGACCACATGAGTAAGGAACATTCTCTTACTGACATGATGTAAATTACTCTCTTGGACCACATGAGTAACGAACACTCTCTTACTGACATGATATAAAGAGTTCTGTTATGAAAGCGGGACACCGGGTGGCCGAGTGGTTTAAGGCGCTCGCTTTTACAGATCGCCTCTGTCGCGTGGTTTCGAGTCTCGGGCTCGGCCAACATGGGTATGTGAGAAAGCTTGCCAGTAGCTTCCTGTGGGTCGTTGGCTCTTTTCCGGTTTTTCCTGCACCAAACATACTGGCCGCCATGTATAGTCTATCATGTGCTAAAAAAATGGCGTTAAACCCAAAATATCCAGAAAATCAATCTATTAGGAAAACAAATATCAACTTCGTGAGCACAAGAATTTTTGAATACCTAAACGCAAGGAATGCAAGGACGACTATATGTTCATGGTAAAAATAGAAAGCAAAGTGAATGACTATCAATTGACTGACTATCAACTCTAAAACAGATTAACTTTCGTTCCAATTTCTATCTTGGTATTATTATGAAAATATTTTTCTTTGCTTTTAAGTTTATCAAGACCATTGGCATTACAACCCTGTTGATCTGACATTGGATGCTATATTTAACACGAGAAAAATACTTAAATTATTCGAATATATATATATATATATATATATATATATATATATATATATATATATATATATATATATATATATATATACACACATATATATATATATACACATATATATATATATATATATATATATATATATATATATATATATATATATATATATATATATATATATATATATATATATATATATAGTCTCTGTGCAAAGTTAAAGCCAGTTTTATTTAGCACACATGTTGCGGTGCAGAGACCCTGAAACCTTAAATGATATTGTTGACAGTTTTTCTAATATCTGTTTCGGAATGGGCACTTCCATTCTTTTGAAGTAAGTAACTATACAGTCTCACCAAAACAAACGGAAAAGTGATGTTTAATTTTATGAAAGTGATCAGGAAGCACGAATTGAGTTTAATGCACATAGAAATGTGTAGCTTAGTAATAAAACTGTGGACATTTGTCATAAATATTTTAAAACTAGATAAAGGTATAATAAATGTAAGAAGATTACGAAGAAGAAACATAAGGTTACAGAAGGTATTAAATTAATCACTATAACTAAATGTAACCCTAGAGGCATTTGGAGAGAGATTAATAAATACAACACAAAAAAGTAAGTCATCTAGTGCATTATACGCAAATGACTTTTGTGTATATTTTTAAAACATATATGGTTCTCATGAATTACTAATTAATCATTATAAAAATTAAAAGCCAGTCTCGGTAGACAGGGATATAATATATGGAGTCCTATACATAGATATTTCACCAGATGAAATTTAAAAATGCTGTTAAATCATTAAAAAGGAATAAATCAACAGGTCTAAAAAATATACCGTCCAAAATGATTATTAATTCTGGTGATGTTATCGTTGACTTTCTTGTAGAGCTTTTAATGCTATTTTCCAAAGTAGTCAATACCCCGCTTTATGGAATAAAGATATTATAGCACCTATTCATATAAAGGTAATATTTATGAAGTTGATCAATATAGGGGTAGTACGCTTAATTGTAAATTAGCCAACATTTTTTCGAATATATCGAATGAAAGATTGTGTAAATGGGCTGGCAACCAATATGGTTTCTTAAAAAAAAAGTCCACTATGGATTGTATATTTCTCCTCAATTTAATTATTTTCCAGGTGTTGAGTACTGGTAAATAATTATATTGTTCTCGATTATGAGAAAGCGTTCGATAAAATCGAGCGCAATTTGTTATGGTATAAATTAAACCGTAGTTCAGTTATGGTAAAGGCTTTACGTGCTATTTGTCAGTGTGTAAGCTTGCATAAGATATAATACAAGTTGTACAGATTTTTTTTTACTTACAATATGACTTAAAACAAGGTGAACCTCATTCATCAATATTGTTTGCATTTTTTATGAACGATTTTGTGACTAGTATGCAACATAATGTAAATAATAATATCTCCATAGATGATGTGTCGCTATTTTTGTTATTACATGAAGACAATGCAGTAATTTTTGCAAAAAGGAACAGTTTTTACAAACCATGCTGAATAATTTGGAATCACATTCCGTTCTTGGAACCTTTAGGTTAATACGAGTAAAACAAAATATGCGATGTTTGAAAGAGGCAAAGTGACAAGTCCACTACCGTATTAAAGGGATGAATTATTAATAACTGTAGATTCATTTAAGCATCTAAGTTTGAATTTATTTCCTCGTATTGTATACTTTGACCACTGTTTTGAGATTGAATGAAGGACACTTTGGAAAAGGATATTTCTTCAATACCTTTAATCCAATACTTTGATGTTAGCATTTAATGTTGTAGAAATTGTCATTACTAACATGCAAATACAACGTTTATATGTTTGTAGTGACGAACTCATAACAATCTAGAAAACATGTGCCGAAGAACGCCGTTAACGCAGATGATCTTTCAGTTCTCATAAACATCCCTTTGCCAAAATAATATGCCAACAAATGCAGGAGGTTGATCTTATTTTAATTAAAATTCCGGCATATGAGACCTAGAAGCTGAAGCGTGCCAGAACATTGACAAAAGATATGTAGAACCGAAGTGTTACTTAACATTTACAGAACATTGACAAAAGATACGTAGAACCGAAGTGTTACAGAACATTTACAGAACATTGACAACAGATATATGTAGAGCCGAAATGTTACAGAACATTGACAAAAGATATGTAGCGCCGAATGTTACAGAACATTGACAAAAGATATGTAGACCCGAAGTGTTGAGGAAAATTGACAAAGATATGTAGAGCTGAAGTGTTGAAGAACATTGACAAAAGATATGTAGAGCCGAAGTGTTGAAGGACATTGACACAATATATGTAGAACCGAAGTGTTGAAGAACATTAACAAAATATATGTAGAGCCGAAGTGTTGAAGAGCATTGACTAAAGATATGTAGAACCGAAGTGTTGAAGAACATTGACAAAATCCCGTAGAGCCGAATTGTTGAAGAACATTGACAAAAGATACGTAGAACCGAAGTGTTACAGAACATTTACAGAACATTGACAACAGATATATGTAGAGCCGAATTGTTGAAGAACATTGACAAAAGATATGTAGAGCCGAAGTGTTGAAGAACATTGACAAAAGATATGTAGAGCCAAAGTGTTGAAGGACATTGACAAAATATATGTAGAGCCGAAGTGTTGAATAACATTGACAAAATCCTGTAGAGCCGAAGTGTTGAAGAACATTAACAAAAGAAATGTAGAGCTGAAGTGTTGAAGAACATTGACAAAAGATATGTAGAGATGAAGTGTTGAAGAACATTGACAAAGAAGAATATCAGACTATTTTTGTTGTAATAATGCTATTATGCTTCTTATAACCAGTTGGTGAACATGATGAAATCTTTCTCATACTGAGAATTTGATACACAGTATTCACATTCCTATCATCATAATAAAATATTTTTAAAAAACTTTCACCTTTGTATCAGGAACATACCTGACCATGTAGGATATGTTGTGCTAATTGACTGATATCCGTACGAAATTCCAAAAGGGATCTCCATTCCAGCCTTCAGAGACAATATGATCCCTCTTTATTTGCTGGCTCTTATGAGTCAACGTTTAAAAACAAGGGATTCCAAAAGAGAGAAAGGTACTCAAAATAAAAACAAACAATATATATGGCATATGGCATATACCTTGATACATTGTGTTTAATATTTATTTTTCGCAATTAAAACGTTGATAATCATATTATTGACAGATATGAGCCACCATACAGTAGAAATGTCAGTGTTCAACTACATTAAAAACAGAAAGCTACGCGTTCTTGTCGCTACACATTCCAATACAGTCTGGTTAGTTGGTAACTCTGCAGTTGCTTTCCATTCTTGTCGCTACACACTGCAAAACAGTCTTGTAAGTCAGTGACCCTGCAGTTGCTTCCCATCCGTCGCTACACATTGCAATACAGTCTGGTATGTTGGTAACTCGGCAGCTGCTACCCGACCTGGTCGCTACACATCGCAAGACAGTCTGGCAAGTCGGTAACTCTGCAGTTGTTTCCCGTCCTTGTCGCTACACATTTTAATACAGTCTGGTAAGTCAGTAACTCTGCAGTTGCTTCCCATCCGTCGCTTCGCATTGCAATGCAGTCTACAAGTCGGTAACTCTGCGTTGCTAATAGTCCTTGTCACTAAACATTTCAATACAGTCTGGTAAGTTGCTAACTCTGCAGTTGCTTCCCGTTCTTGTCGCTACACATTGCAATACAGTCTGGTAAGCTGGTAACTCTGCAGTTGCTTCCCGTTCTTGTTTCTACGCATTTCAATACAGTATGGTACTTCAGTAACCGTGCAGGTGCTTCCCATCCGTTGCTACACATCGCAATACAGACTGGTAAGTCAGTAACTCTGCAGTTGCTACCAGTTCTTGTCACTACTCATTGCAATACAGTCTTGCAAGTCGGTAACTCTGCAGTTGCTTCCCGTCCTTGTCACTACACAAAACAAATAGAGTCTGGCAAGTCCGTAACTCGGCAGTTGCTTCTCGTTCTTGTCACTATACACTGCAGTACAGCCCGGTAATTTGGTAACTCTGCAGTTGCTTCATATGGATTCATTCTAAACATGTTGGTATCCCTTTAATTTTTTAATGATATACTATAATTTGAAACAACCTTCCAAATTGCTGGAGTTTCATTCAAAAGACCTTTTTTATTTTTTTTTTATAATTTATTTATTTTTTATTTTATTCTTACACACTCTAAATTATAGAAATCTTTAACATCTGGTTAAATGTAACCCACAGCATCATCACGGATGATATGCCACATAAGACTGGAATTTGACAAAGTTATATTGTTTTGTTGCTGGAAGGTTTGTACGGAACTTGTGTGGCCAGTCAGTCAGCTTATATGGTATATACGTTTTACATAGTTGTATTTTCTTGCTTCTAGAAGGTTGGTAGGGGACTTGTGTGGCCAATCATTCAACTGATATTGACCCCTTAGTGCATGAAGGTGCTATCTGCAATTGACGTCAATTGCAGATAGCACCTTGATGCACTATGGGGTCGAAATTTATGGTATATAAGTTTTACATAGTTGTATTTTCTTGCTCGTAAAAGGTTGGTAGGGGACTTGTGTGGCCAATCAGTCAACTGATATGGTCGATGTAGGCAATACTGTAATATAAAAAATTACAGGGGAAAACACTTGATGATTTCATGATGTTTTAACGGAGCCATGGTGACTCGTTGGTAGAATACTAACAAACCATTTTATGCAGTGCACATAGTTTTCACAAATGCACTTGTTTTTCTGCCAGAAGTTTGCGTCAGGTTGGTGCATGTGTATGTGTGTGTGTGATATTCTATCCGTTAAAAAAAAAGAAAACAGAAGTCATGTTATTGTCCTCAGCTGACCATGGCATTTGTCACTCCATTATTATCTGAATAGAAAATCATTCTTTGTCTCGAAGGGGTAAAAGATATATCATTATTTTTGTCTATGCAGCGGAGGGACCGATAACGCCGTGGGCTGCGAGTCCCCAAATGAACTGATCAATTTTGATATAGAAAATATATGGCGAAAATGCCACCTCTAAATAGTTTAATAAGGGATAATTGAATTTCAAGATTTATTCGATCGTCCCTGGATACTCCTAATCGTGAAATTGTACCCTTTAATCACCTACTTAGACCACCGTATCTTAAGTGGGATCATGAAATGCCATAGTGTTGTCATCTGCGCAGTGTTTTCCATGCCGCCATTTAATAACTAGTGACGTATAGTTTGTATTATATAGCTAAATGCGGAAAGGTATGTAAAAGCAAAGTGACACCATTCTTCTTCTGAAAGAATAAAGAGAAGACCAAAATGTTCAATCCTTATAGCCGTTATTTGGCGATCTATTTGTTAAGCAATTTCAACAAACCTTTGTTCAGTGTGCATGCTAAGAACACTCAGGCGGGACTGGAAGGTTTCGTGCTAATCTTTCAAATACCTTCAAAAATCGTGCATTTGAAGGGACAAAAAAAGCACGCTCAGATTTTCCTTATCATCAGCACAATATGTTTTTCACTCAAGTACCCATAAAATTTTTCACTTGGTCTATCATCTGATTAGATCAAAGTTTGCTCACATCTAATAGCGTTATGTTTCCTGTACAGAATGTGTTACAATCCTGGCGCTCCACCCTGAAGCGAGTGATAATGGACCTTCAAAACCGATCATTGCGAGATAAGGGTTATCTAAAACGCTTACTTACTGATAACAAAATATGTAAAATGTGCAATAAAAACTGGAAACACATTAATGTCATGTGCATAAAGGCGCATTCTCGGCATCTCTCCGACACAGTAATGGTGAAAGATAATATTGCCAACAATTAAAAAAGTATTTGTCAAGATTCAGCAAGTATGCGGTGACTTTGGTCTTGTGTTCAATGCAGCAAGCCGCTACCATTTTGTAATATATATATATATATATATATATATATATATATATATATATATATATATATATATGTGTGTGTGTGTGTGTGTGTGTGTGTGTGTGTGTGTGAGAGAGAGAGAGAGAGAGAGAGAGAGAGAGAGAGAGCAGGAACCCATATAACTTCGGACAATCTCTCGATATCGTAGAAAAACACAAAAATGTAACGTTATTGCGTCTTTGCGTATATGCATTCAATGTCTTTATTGTACATGACGAAACTGAAAATGAATTAAAATGCTTTAAGATCCGGAGAATTCGTTCTCTCCCAAATGAATAAAATGTTACAAGTTTCAAAATCAGTGTGTATACAGAAGATAGATAGAGAAGAGAAAGGTAAAGAAATAGATAGATAAAGAGCGGGTAGGTGTTGGAAAGATAGGTCACATGGCCAACGAAGTGAATGCATCACTCATACTCCTGAGTCTCATCAGCGACGATGGTGAGAAACAACGGTCGGCAACTGTGTTGGTGAGAAACAACGGTAAGCAACTGTGTTGTTGAGAAACAACGGTAAGCAACTGTGTTGGTGAGAAACAACGGTAGGCAACTGTGTTGGTGAGACTTTTTCGACAATGTTGTATTTCTTTGTTTTTGATCTACTTAGCACACCCACGCTTCCTATGGGCACAACAGATAGCTTGTGAGAGATAACTTATTTGATTGGTTAAGTATTTGTGTTGTGTCAGGTTCGAATGAAAATGGTATCCCGTGTGTTATGGCCGTTTATCGCATCGTAAGCCCATTGAATTCAGTCAAAAAATACAAAGCAGGTACTTCAAAAAACGAACAAATTATTTTTAAGGTAAAGCAGAATGTATACCCTAAATAAACTTGACAGTTTTTGATTAAGTTACATTCCTTTTGCGTGCAACTCCAACATGACTCAATGATGACAGCCAAAGTTTAATGTAGAACGATTCATTAATAGTACCGCACAATATAAGATTGTGTACATGTACGTTGGAGTTTGTAACGGCGTTTCCAGGCTGTTTGACACTTTCCTGATCGTTGTAGTGAAGGAGTATAATTTACACATCACGTATCTAACGGAAACCATTTATATCATTCCAATACTGATCAAAGTCAAATAATATTATAATGGTATCTCATAATGGACAGGGGACAAATTCAATTTCAACTTTTACAAAGTCTTATCTTTATTTCACGCAAACTGACCAACTTTTTATGTATGTATAGGAAATTGACGCCAACAAGAAATCTAAACGATGAACCTGGCTATTATATCGTCATGACTTGTTGACGTCATCTGCAAATCGTAAGACCAGTAATTACTGACACTCATTCGGTCAGTCGTAAATGACGAAGTTTATTGTGGTTATACTTACGGTATAATTTTAGCACGTCTTAAAACTGAACACCTTAGGTGACATCATGAATTATTTCTTTTTTAAATCATTATAACGAAATATAATACGATGAAACGAAATATTATTCCGCTATTTCGAAATTTTAATTCGTTATTCTTAAATATTAATTCGTTTAAACGAAATATCATTTTGTTATTTCGAAGTGTTATTTTGAATAAACGAAATATTATTTAGCTTGAACGATGTAGTGTTTACTTATTCAGAAATATTATTTCGTTTTCTCGAAGATCTTTGGTGCATTTCTGAAATATTAATTCATTTTTCAAAATAATTAGTGCCTATCCCTTGCGGAGTGGGTTCGATTCCTGCTTGGAACGAATTAAAACTCTCTAAACTTTTAGATTATTTTAGAGTATATTGGTGTCACTATACATATATATATATATATATATATATATATATATATATATATATATATATATATATATATTCATCAATTAAGTGACATTTCCTCTGCCATGATTTGACCTTTGAACTAGGTCATTGACTGTCAAGAATGTGACGCTCTGTCTTGTTACGATGTATATATGTATGTGTAAAGGTTTGTGAAAATAATCATGTAGTTTAAAAGTTAAAGACCAGACATAGAAAAGAGGTAACACAGAAACAGGTCACGTTGTTCAATTTAATAGTGCTATGACCTTGACCCTGAGGTTCGGTGCGTGATTGTGACAAATTGTCTAGCCATGATTTATACTTGGGAAAATATCATGCAAATTTATTCAGTGTTTTAAAAAGTTACAGCCTGGACAAGAAACAAGTCACAGCGTCACATTACCCTTGCCATGACATTGACTTCTGATCTTTAGATCTGACTATGGTAGGCGACACACCGTCTGGTCATGATATATATCTTGTTCAAGTTTTATTTCAATCTCCCCTCGGCTTGCAAAGTTGTGGGCTGGACAGGCAAATTTTAACTGACAAACGGACGGACAACGCCTAAACAGAGTACTCTCAACTTTAGACGGGCATATGAAAATTATTTTCATCAAAGTAAGGAATTAACATTAAAAAAAAACGAATTTATGATTCATGTAATGGGAAAAGTATTTCAAAATAAATAACAAGATATTTAGTGTCATCGAAATATTATTTCCAAATAACTAAATAATATTTCGTTTAATCAAAATAAGATTTAGTATTAGGTGTATCATATTTATAAATATATAAAAAAAATATCATTTCGTTTAAATGAAATATTATTTCGATATGACGAATTCATATTTGAAAATAAGACATTAATATTAAAAAATAACAAAATAATTTGAAACGACATAATATATCGAAACATTGATTTAAATATTTTGAAATGATACAATACTCTTTATAGCGAAATAAGGAAATTATATTTTGAAAGAAAGAAATGTTATTTTTCTTTTATCGAAAAGTATTTTGTAATAAGAATTTTTTTTAAGTATATTGTATGAATGTCAACAAAGGGACTCTGTCTTATTTGTGTTTTAGGCGACTATTTTACTTGTAATGAAAGGGACGGTACACAAGTTAAATGAAAGTAACCGGAAATTAAATTCTCCATGAAATACTGTAGAAAATGTTTTTATGTTCAAGTTTCCAAATGTCTTTTTATGTTCAGCACGGTTATAAGTCTTTAAATGGCACTTTTACAAATGACGTTTAAACTCAAGACTTTGGTGGCAGTCTTTAACCATAATGTTTCATAGCAGTTGTAAACGTTAGGAATTATATCAGAAATTTCTTTTCATACATAATGGTCTTAATAATTGTAATTTTGTTACGACTGGGTGATTATCCTGGTTTGGTATCCAACCACCTTTATATATACGTCTGCACGTATATGTATGCATTTTTATTGATCCGAGTTCACCTAACCAAAGTTAAAACGAGTAGACACAACTCAGCCTTTTACTAACCTCGGTATCTTATAACGCACGTTACTGTTACTACTACTAATATACTACTATCATTTTCTAAATGACCAATCGGTTTGTACACATCACCATTTTTGATCGAGATGGTATAGGGGTTGGTGCTTACAGGCAAGTCGATGGGGTGCCGTAACCCGTCGATTCGGGTTCGAATCTCCGTAGAGTACGATTATTCTTTAACCAGTATGATAATATTCTTTATTCGTGTATATATATATATATATATATATATATATATATATATATATATATATATATATATTGTTCTTTCTTTTTTGTTATTTGCACCCTACACCTTTACACAAAACAATTACTACTATTACAACGTCTACGTCCACGTACAAGTCAACTACGTCTAATACTATTATTTCTCCTCCTCCTGCAACTACGAAAACCATTACTATACTTCCAATAATAATAATAATATTGAATGATTGAAGGAAGGAAGGAAGGAATTAATGAAGAAAAGAAACACAATAAAAGAGCTGATCGGGTACATTACAAAGGCATTGTTTAGCCTTATAATTGACCTGGGTCATATCACTCCTATGTTCTCAGCATGGTCAATTAATTATATCCAAAAATAGGTGGTCCATCAAAGGCTTCCAGCAATGTTTGGCACCTGCTTTCACGCCGTTTAATTGAGATAGAGTATCACACTAAATGAGGTTTTATGGAAAAGTCAAATCTCATATCTTTGCATGGTACCGATTATTTTGGTGTATGTTTGATTTGGGGAACTCTGTATCTTCAAACTGACACACAAATAAATGATGCAGTAGTTAGTTCTTGTGAAATCTTTCAATCTCCTTCCCTCTGTATTTCCTAATGCATCCTGCTATATGAGAAAGAGAAACAAGTGCTAGCATAATAAAATTATCCTCAAATTAGTTGTTTTATATTTCCAGCTTATACACTCGTGCGTTCAAATCGGGTTTAACATTCAGGAAAACAAGTGCATGCCGCATCCCTAATTATTCTAAATTTATTAGCGCCCTGCTGGGAGGCATTTGGCGCGATTCGATAGTCTTCATGGCTTTTGATTAAATAGACACGCCCACTTTGTGAGGAAAATAGGAAATTTGACCCGAACTATTCCCTATGTTTAATCTGCAGGAAACGTTTTAATTAAAGACTGCTTGTTTCTTAAAATTATGTTATGAATATACCTCAAAGCAAATGTGTGTGTGCCTGACTGTGTGTGTGTATGTGCATTTGTATATACATTAATCGCGACATACGTGCGCTTTTGTTATTAATTTGTGTAATTGAAAACAAACTGCAAATAGCTGATTACCGTGAACGTACAAGTTCCTTGGAGAAATCATGTGATGTACAAGTAGTTAAGAACAATGAATCTTGTTTATCCTTTATTGATTCAGTTTAATACTTATGTGTCGAATTTGTCAGCTGAATTCCGTTCTAATGGTTTTACTTAAGCATTGTGATTATCCTTTTAGCTGATGTCTTGAAATCGCAGAAACATAATTAATATCAAAATTAACAATGAGTTTCAATATTTTGTCAGATTATGTTTATTCCATATCACTTAGACACCAGCAATCCTCCCCACATCAAAATCATGTCATCATTTCTATGTCATCTAGACACCAGCAATCTTCTCCACGTCAAAATCATATCATCATTTCCATATCATCTAGACACCAGCAATTCTCAACACGTCAAAATCATGTCATCATTTCTATGTCATCTAGACACCAGCAATCCTCCCCACGTCAAAATTATGTCATCATTTCTATGTCATCTAGACACCAGCAATCCTCCCCTCGTCAAAATCATGTCATCATTTCTAGGTCTATCTCGTGATGGCTTGAGTCATCCATTGATATCTGGGAAGAAGAAAAATGTAGCTAATTTCTTATGAAGGTAATTGTAAATATAAAATTGTGTGATTAATGTTAAATGTATGATTCAAATAAAACTCGTTAAAATTACTTTCTAATATATCTTAGATCGGGCAAATGTATCGGCTAATGCTGACAAACTATTCTCATATACTTCTTTTTTTTAAGTCCTTGTTAGAGAAATAATGGTTTCTTATGATATGGTGTTCAAGTTGAATTTTTATTTGTGAGAGAAATATAGTTATACCTAACAACCTTCTCTGATCCACTTATAACTTTATAAACAGTTAGACACAACATTCGGGTCTTTATACCGATTTTATGTTCATTACATGTGAGGCAGACGTGTAACAGATCCCATTTGAGCTGACCAAGTTTCCATCTGCGCATGCTTTAAATAAAATATCTTCAAATGAGGCGTTCCTGTTTGACTATGACAAAAGACATAGAAAATACCAATCCTACCGCCTGACGTCGCCTAGCGACCATGGGGGAACCTTAGTCATATAGCTACAAAGGCAGTAACCGAGTCATTTACTTTGCTTTAATAGTAGAAGTCATTTTCAAAAGAACAGCTTTTGATGAATGAATATAGGCCGTCACATTTACAGACGCTATTAATCGGATTAGAGCTATTTCTAAATGTCAGTGTTATGGAACGTGGTCCTAAAGTTCTAGGTTGAACTAGGAATACCACATGATATGAAACCTGAACTGTACTGATCTTTAAGATTCGTCAAAGGTTTTTATTTTAGGTTGAAATATGTCCATGGACTCTTTGATGTAATTTTTGTAAATGTGTAAATAAACGGTATAAAAGTTAGCTAAAAGTTAAGAAACTATGTTAGTATGTACAGGGACCATGGTTTTCTTGCGTGCCTCATAGCTGCATCTATTGTGCATAATCCACTGTGGAAACAAGGTTGTTTTGTGGTAAATGAACTATCTATGGCGCGAGAAGATCAGTCCTATATGTAGATACATTCTAGCGCCATCTTAAGTACGCATATCTTTTGGAATCGAAAGTATTGTACTGTGGCAGTGCCCTTGAGTATCACACAGGGAACCCATGCGGGGTCAACAGCTACAATAGTCTAAACACCTCATTTGAAAGCACAGGACACCAATCCGCGGTGCCGTTGAGTATCACACATAGGAACCCTTGCAGGGTCGTCAACTTCAGGAGTATAAAGACATCATCTGAAAGCAAGGGACACCAATCTGCACGCATATGTAACGTCTTGTCGAGGCATTAAACAACTACTGATACTTTAATAATGTAATTCCTTTTTGTTGAAGTATTGTGGGGTTTTATACTAGAATATCATAAATACTCATCGATGCTAAACATCATATTTGGCCATAATTAAAGGAATTCAAACATTCATCTCTAATATAGTTTGAAATCATATTCCTGCTAAACGCATCCCTGCTAAATCGCCCGTGCACAATTAAAATGTGAGCTCTTTACAAGAAGGGGGTTTATATTCGAATTTTGTGCGAAGTCGGCAATCAAAAAAAGATAAGTTAAAAAGAAATTCTTACATGATCAAGTCAGTTCTTGATGGTTTTGGCCGGAGTAATTTTGTGACGTCAGCTGTAGTCAAATATCGAAAATGTGCACATTGTATTTCAGTACTTAAATGTGTATTTGGTTTATAATTTATGTACTTAGTAATTCTTTATGTAAGACTAACGATAATACACGGTTTGCCTGACCCCTCGGGAAAGAATTTGAACCCTCCGGCTCAGACTCTCCACATGTGGTCCAAGAAACATTTGTGCACAACGAACCGTGTATGATCTGTTTAAATTTCCTCAATAGGTCTTTATCCGCAAACATACACATTACCCGAACAATAAAATCATTTGCAATTGACAAGAATCAGCCCAATCCAACCGATTCCTTGCAGCGGTTTTGGAGACAGAATATTGGCCAACTGAAACATAGCCATACCCGATAATTATCGATCATTTTATAGTTTAAAAACGACACATCCAAATTGGACTGACAACAACTAGTAATTCTTTTCAATTGCACATAATGAAATCCTGTCACATCTAGAGGTGGCTATATTCATTTAACGGCGAGCATGGCAGCTGGCTAGGTTGACTTCGTCCAGACAGCAAGAGCTGCTATGCAGCCATATCTGTCACCTATGTTCTATATATGAATACGAGTAAGAAATCAGTAACACCAGCGTTTATATCCTACTTTGATAAAAAAAAATTACATTTGTTAAAATTCCCCCCCCCCAAAAAAAAGAAAACAATAATTAAAGTAAGAAATAAGAAAGAACAAATTGATTTTTTTATAAAGAAATTGAGTGGAAGTTCTTCATAGCGGTATAAAATGATAAAATGTATTATGTCTGATATATCTAATATACAATTGTTTTGGCTTTTCGCATGTACAAGATCGATTTTGAGCGAGGTGATTGTCTAAATAACACGCACATAGCTAATATGTGCTTGTTTATCTTCTCCTCTTGTATTCGTTTGCTTTTTCACGCATCTGAAGTAGCCCAGTGACTAATCCCTCCCAAGACATTTCATTGCTTAGAGCTCGAGTTTGTAAACCGGCTGTTTTGGCAAGAACGGGTATACATTAGCGGTGACTGGTCAACTTGGTGGAGCTTGGTTATCTATGTGTGTCAAACACAGTGTAAGAATGTTGTTCCCTATACCTTCGTTTACGTATTTTAATGGTAACTGGTCTATATGGACAGCTGATTTATACTGCTAGATGATTCATCAGGTGTAAACTTATTACCACTTTGCAGACGCCCTTCAAGTATCACCTGTCAATCGACAGGCATGGATATCTTTCATGTAGTACCAAGGCCAACAGGCCAATTAGATTTCGAGAAGGAGTAACTTTCCTCACTGGTAGCTGAAAGTTAACTTCAGTCTGTGCCTATTTGCAGAGTCTCTCCATTGTAAAGTGGACATTCTACCTTTACGCTCAGCAATCCGTGTGTATACAATGTTTTATCATAAACACTGTCAAACAAACAAATATTTTTCATATTCTAAAATGGGATTCCTTTTTAGATGAAGTTTTTCTTGGTGAGAACACAGAGCATTTTCTTCATACTCATTTCAAGAATTAAATCATTACACACCTCAAATGCAGAAAATTACCAGATCTTTTACGATATGACCTTGTTTTGTAATATATTACTGACGATTTCTTTATTGCATAGCTTTTGTTTGCATACCTAGTCCATTTTGACATTTCCAGTTGCAATGGATCTTGAGCGAGTAGCAATTGTTATGTATATTTAATCTATGATGTGTGTTTAAATATTGTCCAGAAGGTAAGTTGTACTTTAAATTCTGGTTACTAGTAAATACAATGTTTACTAGAATTTGAGTTCAAGACCAGTCATGTTGACAGTTAGACTGGGGTGGGTGGGTAGTCCATTAGGATGACTCACGTTCTGTGATTATGTGGGTAATTAAAAAATAGGTATATAATAGAGACTTGATACGCATTAACTTCATTCCTGTTTTAGATCAGTTTGTGGGAATCCATTTGTGATCAGATTTTACGCTGTGCCGTCGAAATCAGATATAATTCGAGAGGAATTATTTATTTCAAATATATTGTTTGGAATTACTAAAGTGCTCATTGACTTTTGAATTAATACATTACTTTGGACTTTTGTGAACTCATTCAAAAGACATTCTGGATTGTATCATTGTGGTATATCAGGACATTCAAGACTATTGGAACACATTCGGAATATTCTATATTCTTGGACTTATGATTAGGATATTTAGGGTCATTTGGAATTTGATTCATAATATTGTAAGTATCTTTTGAATTTTTTGGAAAAATTAAGGGAATTACAGCAAAATAAACCAGATATAATTAGACTTAAGAAAGCTTCAGCTTCAGAAAGAAATGCAGGAAATGCAAAAAGAGGAGGGGGAAATACAGCGGCAGATGGAGAGAGATAGAAAGAGGAGAGGCAGGTGGAGAGAGAAAGAGGAGAAGCAGGTGGAGAGAGAAAGAGGAGAGGGTAATAGAAATGCATATGCAGAGTGAGAGAGAAGGAAGAAAGAGAAATGCAATATACATTTAAAGAATTAGAACTGACAAGCAGAGTACACACCTCACCCCCCTTTACATACAAGTTCAGGTTTTGATGTTACCAGATATATTAGATTAGTACCCCCTTTTCAGGAAAAAGAAGTAGATAATTACTTTTTTCACTTTGAGAAAATTGCTGAAAAAAAGCTTGAAATGGTCCAGAAAGCATTGGACTTTGTTATTACAAAGTGTACTTATCGGCAAAGCTCGTGAAATTTACACTTCACTGTCGGTACAACAAAGTGCTGATTATGATGTGGTACATTCTTGAAGGGTTATGAGTTGGTACCTGAGGCATACCGACATGGGTGCAGGAATTGTAGAAAAGAAACTGAACAAACCCATGTCGAAGGGAAAAAGAACAACTCTTCGATAGGTGGTGCTCAGCCAAGAAGGTTGATAAAGATTACGATAACCTCGGACAGTCGTATTAATTGAAGAGTTCAAGAAGTTCATCCGTAGCGATGTGAAGAATAATCTTGATGAGCAGAAAGTGGAAACTTTGGAGCACGTGCTCGCACGTATGATGATTATTCCTTAACTCACAATGTAGAATTTGTCAGAAAGTCTACCTTTCATCAGTGTTTTGGTAAAAATAAACCATCTCAGTCTCAAACGAGTACTTCCAAATTTCAATCCGGCACAACTTTTAGAAATAAATATATCTGATAAGACTGATCAGAAGTCCTTATCTCTTCCTACGTGCACTTACAGTAAAAAGAAAGGGCAAGTCATTTCTGATTGTTACAGGTCGAAAAACAACAGAATAAAGACAGAACTATTCCAAATGCACTTATTTCAAAGAGGTCAAGGTCACGGTCTTGTATTGAAAGCAATACATTTGTTGGATCAAACGAAATCCCAGTCTGATTCTATTTTAGAGATTTATGAATCATTCATGTCAGAAGGTTCTATATCACTTATTGGAGATTATGCCAAACCTACCCCTATTAAAATAATAAGGGACACATGAGCTTCTCAGAGTCTTTTGTTATGAGGTATTTTGCCTTTGTCTGAGAAGTCTTCTTTTAGTGAAATTGTGCTTATTCAGGGAGTAGAGTGCGGCTTTGTAAATGTTCCTCTCCACTGTGTCAATTTGGCATCAGACTTAGTTTCCGGACCTGTGACAGTTGGGGCAGTGACTTCTTTACCTATAGAAGGTATCCATTTGTTGCTATGCAATGACCTAACTGGGGATAAGGTCGTGGTTAATCCACTTGTAACTGAAAAGCCTTGTTTGGATCAAAGAGTTGATCCTATTGAGATCTAAATCCCTGATTTGTATCCTGCTTGTGCAGTTACCAGAGCTATAGCAAAAAGAGCTCTTGAGAATGATGTTAATCAGGAAATTACTCCTTTAGCTGACACATTTGTTAGTCAGTCTTTTCATGAGGTCACTTTTTTCTCCTGGTATTGATCAACCAATAGGTATGGATCTCTTTTTACTACTCATTCTCTCTATTCTAATAAGGGTGACAATAGACAATCATTTGTTATCGAACAGGAACAAGATCATGAGATCTCTTGTTTGTTTCAGCGGGCTATTAGTGAACCTAAAGCCACACAAGTTCCAGATTGTTACTTTGTGAAAAACGGGATCCTTATGAGAAAATGGAGACCGCCTGAGGTACCGTACCCACTGGTGACGAGTGGTCAGTAAGCTATAAAATTGTCGTCCGAGGTCGTATCGACAGGAAATGTTTAGTCTAGCCCATGAAACTCAATTGGCTAAATACCGTAGATCTTGTCACATTTGTCAAATGGTAGGAAAACCCAATCAGAAGATACCTGCATTTGACGAACCATTTAGCATAATAATGGTAGACTATGTCGGTCCTTTACCTAACACCAAATCAGGCAACCAATACTTGTTGACCATAATGTGTGCGTCCACAAGATTTCCAGAGGCAATTCCTTTGAGAAATATTAAAACTAAAACCATTGTAAAAGCTTTGGTATAGTATTTTTCTTTACACTCGTTGGCCTTCCTAAATCTGTCCAGTCTGATCAAGGTTCCAATTTTATGTCTGAAATTTCCCAATAATTGTGCATGAGTTAGGCATCCAACAGTTTAAATCTTCTGCAATTCCCCATGAAAGTCAAGAGACATTAAAAGATTTCTTCAAAATTTGAAGAATATTATTCGGTCATATTGTTTTGATATAGGAGATGGTTATTATGCTAAATGGTTCGTCATTTGTTGTTGTTTGCTGTTAGCGAATCAATTCAAGAGTCATTGGGTTTTAGACCCTTTGAACTGGTTTTTGGACACATTGTCCGTGGACAACTGAAGTTATTGAAAGAGAAACTTCTTTCAAATGAGGATTCAAAGATTAATCTTCTTGACTATGTATGTTTCAAATATAAGTTGTTAAAGGCTTGTGAAGTAGCAAGAACTAATCTTCGCTCTACTCATTCAAAGATGAAATTAAGGTATGACAGCAATACACAGGAAAAGAGTTTTGAGCCTGGTGAAAAAGTTCTGGCTCTCTTGCCCATACCACAAAATTCTCTTCGGGCTAAATTGTATGGTCCTTATACCGTTGAAAAGAAAGTAAATGATTTAAATTATATCATTAATTCTCCGAGGAGACGGAAACAGAAACAACTTTGTCACATAAATATGTTAAAAGGAGTATTTTTTACAGAGATAGCCCAGTTAATTTAGTTGTAACTATCCCACACAGTGAGGATGTAAACGATGGAGTGCAATCTGAATGTTGTTACTTTGGTTTAACCAAACTTCAGAATTCAGAAATATTGAACAATCTGGACCAGAAACTTTCACATCTACAGCAACAGGAAAGAAATGAACTAAAACAGCTATTACATCAGTATGAGCACTTGTTTCCTGATGTTCCTACACGAACAAATAAAAGCTATCATGACGTTGCTATCGCAGATTCTACACATGTGAAATAACATCATTATAGGATGAATCATCTTAAGCAGGAATATTTTTTTTTTAAATTTAATATTTACTGGAGAATGATCTTATAGAACCAAGTAAAAGTAACTGGAGTTCACCGTGTATTATTGCACCTACATCAGATAATACATTCCGCATGTGTACTGACGATAGAAAAGTCAACAGTGTCACCAAAACGGATTCATTTCCAATGTCAAGAATAATTGATTTTATCGACAAAATTGGAAATGCGAAATATGTCACCAAGTTTGACCTTGTAAAAGGATTCTGGCAAATTCCTCTGACGGAAAGAGCAAAAGAAATCTGGGCGTTTGCAACTCCGAATGGGCTTTATCAGTATAAAGTGATGCCTTTTGGAATAAAACGTTCTCAGACAACATTCCAACGTCTTATGAACATGTTAATATCTGATCGGGATAATTGTTACGCGTACATCGATGACGTCATTGTCTACAACGACACCTGGGAAGATCACTTGGAAACCATTCGGAAATTCTTCGATCGACTCAGTGATGCAAGTCAGACGATTAAGTTATGCAAAAGTAAGTTTTGCCATGCTTGTGTCACATTTTTAGGACATATTGTGGGACATGGTCAAGTTAAACCTGTATCAGTACTATATTGTTTTATTTGTGTATATTTTGTGTAATTAAGCTGAGTGTTATTCATGAGACATCTTCCTATGTAATTTTGATTATTATATTATCATATGCATATTTGACTAATATGTTAAAGAAAGCTTTATTGCATAAATCTTTCTTTTTCTTCATGAGGGGAGCTGCTATGCATATTTAATCTATAATGTGTGTTTAAATATTGTCCAGAAGGTAAGTTGAACTTTAAATTCTGGTCAATAGTAAATAGAATGTTTACTAGCATTAGAGTTCAAGGCCGGTCATGCTGACAGTTAGACTGGGTTTTTTCCGTTAGGATGACTCACGTCCTGTTATGATGTGAGTCATTAGAAAATATGTAAATTTTAGAGACTTGATACGCATTAACTTCATTCCTGTTTTAGATCAGTCTGTGGGAATCCATTTGTGATCAGATTTTACGCTGTGCCATTAAACTAAGACGCCATTCGAGAGGAATTATTTATTTAAAAATTCATTGGAATTACTAAGTGAATTTCGGAATAATGTATTACTTTTTTACCTTTGTGAACTTATTCAATGACATTCTGGATTGTATCATTGTGGTATATCAGGACATTCAAGACTATTGGAACTTATTCGGGATATTCTATATTCTTGGACTTGTGATTAGGACATTTAGGATTATTAGGAATTTGATTCATAATATTGTAAGTATCTTTTGAATTTTTACTTTGTATTGTAGGGAAATAAATTGCTTGTTTACTTTACTTAAATTGTTGGTTTTACTTTCTTTCTGTTACTTATTTTTAAGACCTAGAGTGGTAACACAATATTGCAGAGAAAAGTTGTAATTCTAAACTTTTCGATCGTCTCGTTTGTCTATCACACTCTCTTGATAAAAAGAATTAAATCTTAGCATTATGTCATTGTGCGTGCTATACCAACAACAGCACAAAATCACACATCAGCCATACATAACAAAATCTGAATTAGTGCGTTTCGTTTAGATGTTTATGATATTAGTTTCATCTTTCTATGCTTTATGCTATTGACGCGGATACACATTAGCCAGGTGGTTGCTTGTTATTACCACTAACACTGGTACAGGAATAATAAACTTGTTCATATTTATGTAACTGTATATTTCCTCAGACGTAAGTGAGTGTGAATTGTGTCTCCCACTGTTTAACATATACAAGAACAGTCGAACGAAGGAGAATGCTGAAGATTGCAAATGAGAGAGAGAGAGAGAGAGAGAGAGAGAGAGAGAGAGAGAGAGAGAGAGAGAGAGAGAGAGAGAGAGATAGAGAGAGAGAAAGACAGACAGACATACAGAGACAGAGAGATTCATGTATATGCGCCTAACAAGGATAAATGTCAAAATGACTACAATGCAGTTAGTAAGAATCAGTATATTCAATAGTTTCAAGTTCATTCTAATAATACAATTCATTCCAATGTAGTCATATAGAAAACGATCATATTGTATGGCATTCTTCTTAGAATGTTTATTTTTAAAGTCAAATAGGATACTATTAGCTGTGGCAAAATCACGTTTCTTCATGTGAAAACTGCAAAACTAGTGCAAGTGCCAATGCCGAATTCCATCTCACATAAATTATTATCTAAAATTGAATTAGTCTATCTTAGTAAAATGATCAATTTCTCAAAATCTATGTTGTGGGGGGGGGGGGGCGTTAGGTGGGGGGAGGAACCTTAAATAAAAAAAAGACTTATCGTCGAAAGAAATGGAAAAAACTGTTTCGGGACAGAGTTTAGTATCTAAGCATAGATTAAATAATGGCATTGTAGGAACCCATTATATTCACCGGAATAATGAAAACAAAAAACTCACTATAGTGAGGTAAAAAAAATAAAACATTAAAAAAAAAAAATTACATACATATTTTTACATCAGCTAATATAGCTCTGTGGGTCAAGCAGGCAAATAATTTAACCAACACCTGATGAGCTGTAGGTGCATATAATGTTCATAACAAATACGCTATCACTTAAGTTGTCTGATTATTTCAAAATAAGGCACAAGTAATTCAGAATATTTTGTTTTGAGGATCCCAAGTACCAATGTCATCGGCCTGGTGAAAACTGGAGTCAGTTATCCCTCTGTTTTGGGAATATATAGACAGACTAATACAACATTACGTTTGGTATGTACAGCCATGTTAGTGCAAGTGAATAATTTAATAATAATATTTGAGAATTTGTAACTTTTGTGTCTGTGAAACAAGAGTTACAAGTGCGGAAGGCATACATTTTCGTCATCAAATGAAATCCATATGTTTAGTCGAAAGCAAAATATTCAAATTTGGTTTTATAGCATCAAAGAAACTGTGCAACTGTAACATTTTCCCATCTGTTACGCTAGACAGCTGCCATATGCGGCAGTAAAAATAAGATTCTTGCTTAGTAATAATGGAATTATTATCAGCATTGCATGCATTGAAAAAATTATAAATTATGTTCTGAAGAACTAAACGACCTCGGTAATGACATATGTTTATTATGACTCATTGCACTTATTACAACAATTAATATTAATCAATTAACGCGTGTGCCGGTGTATGCTTCAATATTATAAATATAGCTTCTTAAACATAAGGAATTTCGTTTTTTGTTTGTCATTGAGTGGTTAAACTGCTTTACAGAAAATACATGAAATATATTCGTAAAAGAAGTTATTAATTATCTCACGCAAGAAACGTTGTTAACAGCGAGGTGTTTGCATTTAACGGTTTTTTTTTCTTCAAGGTTTTGACCATTTTATCCTGTCTTTAACATTTTAAATATTCAAAGTTATAATATCAAGTACCTTAGGTTGGATCACTGAAATCATGTTTATTTTCCCAAATATCTGATAGTAATAGTAGGCCAGCTCTGTATGCATATTGTCCGTGACCACTCTGAAACCGAGAGTCTTTGGCGGTAGATTATTTAAGAATGCATTATGTATTTTTTCATGGTTAAAACCAAATATATTTAATACAATAACTTTCTCGTGGTATAATATCCAGTACCAAATCTTGAATGCTGACATATTTACACAAACATGATTTCACATGTAAAAGATTTTATCAGACACCGACTTTTTGCCAATCAAATCACTTGAGAACTATAAAATCTTCTTTTACTTTTTATTTTTCATATGTTAACAACTGTTCGCAGGAATCATTGTTCATATTCATGCTTTGCAGGAATCAGTGTTCATATTCATGCTTTGCCAGAATCAGTGTCCATATTCATGCTTTGCATAAATCAGAGTTCATATTCATGCTTTGCGGGAATCAGTGTTCATATTCATGCTTTGAAAAATATCCGTAAATATTTATGTGTCTGTCTGTTTACTTAGTATTTCAACATCTTTTAAGTCATACTCGTTAATATTTATGTGTCTGTCTGTTTACTTAGTATTTCAACATCTTTTAAGCCATACTCGTTAATATTTATGTGTCTGTCTGTTTACTTAGTATTTCAGCATCTTTTAAGTCATACTCGTTAATATTTCTTTTTAAAAAAAACTTGTTAGAGATTTCCACTAACATCTTTTGTTTTTACTGATTCGACAGTGACGATTGTTGACTCACGATTGTATTTGAAGAGAAGTGTTAATTTATTGTGATTAGAAACACTTTCATATGTACTAGTGGCATTAGTGCAAATGAATGTGCATTTACACACACACACACACACACACACACACACACACACGCACAAATAAAGTCGATATTTTAACTATAAGAAAAGAAGAAAGCTTTCTGATAAGTATTCTAGGTTAACTTACTCAGAGGAGGTGACCCAGCTTGAGACGTGCTACGATGTAATGTCGGACAAAAAAAAAGAAAGAAAGAAAGAATAAAAAATTCAAAAACAATCACGTTTGATCGAAAGTAACTTTTGCGTGAGAACAACTGCTAATATGAACATCACAGTATAACCCAAAACGTGCATGGTGAACGCTGTAAAAAGAATTACATGGCTCTGATGATGATTAAAGTTGCAATTATGTCATGATGACTGCGATGATGCTCATGATAATCATAATGATGATAAAAGTCATCATGATATAATTGCAACCATCATCATCATCATCGTCATCATCATGGAGAGAATGAGACAGTGTCGTGGTAATATGGCATAACTTAAAACATGTTGTTTTTCCTACTCTCATATGCATGCTGTAGAAAACCTTTCCAAATGTACAAACAATATTTTACGACATAAACCTCTGATACTGACCTCTATAAAGATTTCATCTTGATTTACTGTTATTTTCCGAAAGGCAAAATACTAAAAAACGAGTACTTACCCCTCAGTCACAACCGCGCCAGTCGCCTTTCATCTAACAGAATATCGTGGCATTTGAAATATTCCATAAACCGATAAATCACAATCAGTTTGACAGAAGATGTAATTTTCCCTCAGCTGTACGAATCTCGGGGAGTGGAAAATGTCATGTTATGAAGTTTGCCTGGTCGAAGTCTGTGACCGTCACTCTAAAATGGCGTTTATTACGCTAAGACACAATGGACGTGCGTGATCTTGTAACACATAAACATAACCTAAACCGTCACATTTGGCAATACAGAAGACTCCAATGCAAGCCAAATAAAATTTATATCCTTTTAACCATGTAACCTTTTCAAAAGTGAAGCCTAAACCATGTTTCTAAATTCTTATTTAATCTACTTTCCTTTTGCAAAATGTATATTACTGAAACATATGTTCATCAATTTAATTTAAAAGGATCAAGAGATTTTAAAATGCTAAGTCAATGAGTTTTTACGACATCCAGGGTCTGTAATGGTTTTACCATGATGCACCAATTGACACTGATTTCTTCACTACTGTTTCATAATTTACAACAAAGTTCAATGTAAATCAATCAATATTTATAAACATCGGTTTCTTTATCTACTGTAGCGAATCATATCTTTCGATTTCCCATTGGTTGCAACTCGGTCATTACGCGTAAACAAGAAAATATAACAGTATCCTTTACTTCAAAAGACGGATAATACATGTATATATATATATATATATATATATATATATATATATATATATATATATATATATATATATATATATATATATATTAATAAGCTCCATTTCATTTATACGGAAAAATAAAGTACGGAACATTTATCCGTGACTCGTGAGCAATCGAAATCAATGTCAGAAGGACAAGAAGAACTCTATATTGTCCGATTGTAATTGTCTTGTTAGTGTCTAATAAAATCCGAACAATGAGGACAAGAATGAAATATCTGCATGCATGGACAATTGTTATATATAACATGTAAATTCATCCACTGAAACAGAAGAAAGGATCATGTGAAAAAAGATGAATCATTTTTTTTAGGATTTTATTTTCATTTTGCAGTTTTTAAAAAATTCAATTTCGATCTTTCTGCGAGAATGTTTGCAATTTTTCTGAACATCATATAGCGGCCTTTGTTTCTACCTGCTCTATGATCCCATGTTTTCAAAAACTGCCTTTGATTTAAGCAAGTAATTAAATACTCCATTCATTCGTTACTAACGTCAGAAAGTTGCATGTCAAGGGGGCATTTCCCATCTTGTTACTGCATCGTGTCTGGGGAAATACCAGTACCAAATTTCAGTCTTACTAAAAGAAGAAATGCATGATCTATGTTCTTCTTCCCGACAATTTACATTTTCTTCCTGATCCATGTATTCTGATTCTTGGACTAAGGAAAACTCATTTCAAAGAATTCCAAGAACAACATTTGTATCTATTTTGCCTGCCATTCATTACAATGCCACTGTGCATTATTGCTTCTTAAAAGATGAATTTTCTTGGGATTTCTCCATTTGAAGATAACCCGATCTAACGAAACTTTTACTAACCCCGGAGGCTGCTGCAAAATGAATCAATAATACCCCTGCGGTTATACATGCAGAATATGCGAACCAAAAGTAAATGAGTTTATTTGTTTAAGAGAGGAATAAATGACATTTATATCACGTATCTTGTGTAAAAACTCCCTCTACAACTCTTTCTCATTGTAGTCACTATTCGCTTATGTTTTTTGAATCACTTATGAATATTCCATTCATATAATACCATTGAAAAATTGGGGTAGTTCCACGGGTTAGTATAAAGATGGTATATAATACCATGGAAAAGTGGAGGTAGTTCCACGGGTTAGTATAAAGATGGTATATAATACCATGGAAAAGTGGAGGTAGTTCCACGGGTTAGTATAAAGATGGTATATAATACCATGAAAAAGAGGAGGTAGTTCAACTTGTTAGTATAAAGATGGTATATACTAAGACACGTTGTACTAATAAGAGATCGGTGGCTCCTTATGATTGTCAATTATTTCCACCGTGTATTATGATTGATAAAATTAAAAATTACAGATTACATATTTAGTCCATGTATGAATTACACATGAATAGGTCATATTTAGTCCATGCATAAATTACACATGAACAGGTTATATTTAGTCCATGCATAAATTACACATGAACAGGTCATATTTAGTCCATGTATGAATTACACATGAACAGGTCATATTTAGTCCATGCATAAATTACACACGAACAGGTCGTATTTAGTCCATGTATAGGTTGCACATGAACTGGTCATATTTAGTCCATATATAAATTACACAAGAACAGGTTATATTTAGTCCATGCATAAATTACACACGAACAGGTCGTATTTAGTCCATGTATAGGTTGCACATGAACAGGTCATATTTAGTCCATATATAAATTACACAAGAACAGGTTATATTTAGTCCATATATGAATTACACATGAACAGGTCATATTTAGTCCATGTATAAATTACACATGAACAGATCATATTTAGTCCATGTATAAGCTGCACATGAACAGGTCATATTTAGTCTGTGTATAAATTACACATGAACAGGTCATATTTAGTCCATGTATGAATTACACTTGAACAGGTTATATTTAGTCCATGCATAAATTACACACGAACAAGTCGTATTTAGTCCATGTATAAGTTGCACATGAACAGGTCATATTTAGTCCATGTATAAATTACACATGAACAGGTCATATTTAGTCTGTATAAATTGCACATGAACAGGTTATATTTAGTCTATAAAAACTTTCAGAGTTTCGTATCAAAGTAGTATATCTATACAATCATTTCCATCTTGAAAGGCAAAAGGTCCACGGTTTCCTTAATTCAATTATTTAAAAACCAAATGATGTGTATTAAAAATGTATCACATACAAAATAATGCACGTGATATATGTACAATGCACTTAGGATCTGCACATAATGCACCTGTTTAGAAAATGATTTCCAGAACGTACCAACGAGGTACTGAATTAGAACAACACAAATTTTAAAGATTTTATTGCAAAAGTTATTTCCTTAGGTATTGAAATGGCGCAAATAGGTTCCTAATATTCATTAAAAAGATCAACGATCAATTCTTGATGCAAATCATTAGTCGGTATGGTTGAACTAAAGGCAAGTGACTTTGCAAAATTAAAATCATATCATACATTTGTATCATTCCTGCCTTATATTTATATACGTCAAGTTAAACTAGATAATGATAATATATTTGTGTTGTTTATTCTAAAGGTTTATTTTCACTTTCATGAATTAACTAAAAACTTTATACATATTTCAATTTTAGCCTGATTCTTATTCATATATATTCCTATAAAAGGATAATGAAATCTCGAAGTCATTACATTCAGTCTTGAAGAAATGTGCACATACATTTCATTCAGTTTACTTTCAGAAAAATATTATTGCATTTACAAAAAAGATTACTAAAATTCCCAAAGCAAAATCTCTATTAGGAGTCCTTCTAAATGAAACTAAATTCCTATTAGGAGTCCTTCTAAATGAAACTAAATCCCTATTAGGAGTCCTTCTAAATGAAACTAAATCCCTATTAGGAGTCCTTCTAAATGAAACTAAATCTCTATTAGGAGTCCTTCTAAATTGTACTAAACTTTAGAACCAGTCCTTCTAAATGAAATGTAATTAGGTGCTCTGTGGACACTAACAAAGCTGTAAACCTAACGGTGAATTGACAACAGGTGAAAACTATTTTAAAATGTATTTTTCTTAAATCACTACTGCATTGCCTGTTCTTAATATAGTTTATTTCAAAACGCATGTGATTTGGGATTTCACTGTCTTGGAGAAACGAAATACTACCTACCTCCAAAATCCCCTCCCATTCTTCAAACAACTAGTAAGTGGCAACTTTTAACAGGGAAGATCTGATTGATAGATCCCTATTCGAGACTTTGGTGTTCATGAAGGATACATCTATATCGTTTAGAAAACGGATGAAAGTTTTGTTATATTGTTAACAAGATCATCTGACACGAAAAAACTAATATATCGTAAAATGAATGATGATAAAGTTGGGGGGGGGGGCATGGTTTCTATTTAGAGATTTATCGCTTTTCCGCTTTAGTTTTGGCACTCAATGATCTAATTTTTTGTGTTGATATGTAATAAATGCCTGCTAGTGTTATGAAAGATGTGAGTTTCCCTCACATGGCACAAAAAGGAAACAGTTTTGAAAGATGTGAGTGTGAAGTTGTTGGCCTCACTTGGCACAAAAATGAAACAGGTTTGAACTCATATTTGCTACTTAAAGTCGAATGTCGGATGACAAAAAAGATACAGGATAAGAATATTTCAACTTTGGCAATTACTTATAGATGCGCTATCTCGAGACATGGATTGCTTTAATTGGCATATGCAAATAGTATTTAAGAACACTAATTAACCCTGCTTCTTTGCTACATTAATTGATTGCAATTTGTTGTTTTTCAACTGAATATATTATCAGAGCTTATTTCAATTCATCCGTAAGATATACTATCTTTCAGGTTCAATGATGTGTTAGCATCAGTTTGAATAGTACGTATGTAACTTAAAGGAAAAAAAACCCAAAAACAATTGGTACCGTTAAAACAATGGCAGAGAGTACGATACTCACGGTAAACAAGTTGTAAATGAAAAGAAAAGACAAAAAAAGGTTTATTTTAGTTGGTGTCATTTAGAATCATTATCAAAATGCTTGTAATTGGTGAAGTCAATAGGTTGTGTGACTAGAGTAATCATATCAGTAATTGGTGAAATCAATAGGAAGTGTGACCAGAGTAATCACATTAGTAATTGGTGAAGTCAGTAGGTAGTGGGGCAGAGTAATCACATTAGTAATTGGTGAAGTCAATAGGTAGTGTGACCAGAGTAATTGCACTATTATAAAAGGGTAGAAGCAAACAAAATGTTAGGATACGAAAATAACTAAACATGTCAGAAAAAGGGAAAATTATCAGAAAAGGAATACAAATTATATTGTATATTACCTGTAGAAAAGACATAGATGACACAGATCATCGTTTACTTGACGTGACAAAATTAAATTGTGTTTTACATCATCATCGGAAACTAAGGGAAATAAAAACTAAACATGTACACAATTCCTTTTTAAAAAAAAAGATAAAATGATAAAACCATACATTTTATTTAGCCACTAAGGTGTTCTTTTGTATGCAGAGATATAACCAGCAGATATTACCTAAATATAGCCTTTTCCCTTATTATACACTACACAATATTTGTTAGGAGCTGACACGTCGTGAAAGACAATACTAAAGAACTAATATATTTAAGAATACGTTGACACATAATGGATTAAATTTATATGTGTTGATTTATGTCATATGCAGGCCTAAATAAGCATAAAAGGTACAAGTTATGGGCATCTGTGTAAGATATTAATTCAGTTTTTAACAAGTCAACTTTAAATATGAGTACGAAACACACAGCATATCAAAGCACTCCATACGCGTGTGTTTGTGCGTACCAGAGGAGTTAGCGTTGTAATTGTGTGGCTACATAGGAGTGTATCTGGCATACCAGAGGAGTTAGCGTTGTAATTGTGTGGCTACATAGGAGTGTATCTGGCATACCAGAGGAGTTAGCGTTGTAATTGTGTGGCTACATAGGAGTGTATCTGGCATACCAGAGGAGTTAGCGCTGTAATTGTGTGGCTACATAGGAGTGTATCTGGCATACCAGAGGAGTTAGCGTTGTAATTGTGTGGCTACATAGGAGTGTATCTGGCATACCAGAGGAGTTAGCGCTGTAATTGTGTGGCTACATAGGAGTGTATCTGGCATACCAGAGGAGTTAGCGTTGTAATTGTGTGGCTACATAGGAGTGTATCTGGCATACCAGAGGAGTTAGCGCTGTAATTGTGTAGCTACATAGGAGTGTATCTGGCATACCAGAGGAGTTAGCGCTGTAATTGTGTGGCTACATAGTAGTGTATCTGGCATACCAGAGGAGTTAGCGCTGTAATTGTGTGGCTACATAGGAGTGTATCTGGCATACCAGAGGAGTTAGCGTTGTAATTGTGTGGCTACATAGGAGTGTATCTGGCATACCAGAGGAGTTAGCGCTGTAATTTTGTGACTTTATTCGAGTGTGTTTGGCGTATCTCAGGAGTTAGCGCTGTAATTGTGTGGCTATAGACGAGTGTGTTTGGGCGTACCTGAGGAGTCAGCGCTGTCATTGTGTACTTTCATACGGGTGTGTTTGGCGTACATGAGGGGTTAGCGATGTAATTCTGTGACTTCATACGAGTCTGTTTGGGAGTACCGAGGATTCAGCGTTGTAATTTTCGCGCTACATACGAGTGTATTTGGTTGGTACGAGGAGTTAGCGCAAAAAGTTTGTGGCTACATACGTGTTTGGGCGTTAGCGCTGTAATTGTGTGGCTACATCGTACATGACATAGAGTTTGTATCAAGTAAGCATAAATAATACAAGCATTGATTCATTGTGATTTTGTAAATAATCCATTCTCTTGAATGACAATATTCGGTAAAACTATGATGTTTAGCGATTATGACACAAGGAATAATAAAAACTTTCTCAGGCAACTTGGACTGGTGCATAAGATGAGAAAAATTACGATAAAATGTATTCACAATAGATTACAAAACAACTCGGTACAAATTACAATTACAATGCAATGTCATATAAAATATACTAAGGATCACACAGAAAGAAAATGAATAAACATATTCAATTCTTTCCATTAGGGTCTTTAAATACTGATCATATGATACCCGGCAGTCATTAAAAATAGAAATATGTAAAACTCATATGCACACATATTCATTTTAGAGCATATCACAACATCTCATTATATTTAAAATTATATAAATAATGTTACATACAGTGTAATATCTAAGATTTAGCAAATAACAAATTTACCGATATAGCAATTTATTCAGAAAATTACATTATACAAACATAAATGCAATGATCATAGGTAATGAAACAACACGCTACTGTAGTTATCGGAAATCACAAATATAAATATGTCAATTAAGTGAAAATACTGTACATATATTGCAGAGTATAACTGTCAACAATAATAATGGAAAATGTTTTCAGTAGTATAGGAAACTATCGCTATTTTTAATCACCCTAGGCTTTTTACCTCTTTTTGAACTTTTTGATAGCGATTCTAAAATTAGATCAATAAATGTGTACACGCAGTGTATGCGATGGACTATAAACCAAATCTTATTAAAGCAGGAAACATGAAGTTACGTGTCGCACTGGTAAAACGCTTCAAATATGAATGACTGTTTCTAACAAATTTAAGCCCCAGCTCCGTACTTACAGGTCTCTCAGTGAAACTAATATCTATTTAAAAATAGAAAAGAAGAATCAGCACCATAAAATAGTAGTTTAGTGACAATAGATCCAGCAATATCATTAACATATATGAGAAAGAGCACAGGGCCAAGTTATGATCATTGGGGAACTCAACATGAAATATTAGTACCGGGAGAAAAAGTATCATGAACAGTCACTAGCTGCTGTCTATTGGTCAAATAAGATTTAAGCCATTCAAGTGACGTTGAATTGAAACCAATGGCTTTTAATTTCTGTAAAAGTATATAATGATCGGCGGTATCAAAAGCTTTATGTAAGTCAAGCAAAATCAGCCCAGTGAAATAGCTTTGTCCAATATAAATCTAATATAATCTTTTAAATGAATTAAACGAGTATCTGTTGAAAAACCGTGCCGAAAACCAAATTGATAATCAAATAGAAGTTTGTATTTGGTGAGTTAATACTCTAATTTACCATACACTAATTTTAAGATAACACCAACATAGAGTATGGATGATAATTACCTGATCCAGTTTTGTCTCTGTTTTTATGTAAAGGCTCTACTCGAGCAGATTGGAGGTGTTGCGGGACCTGACCTGCAAAAAATACGTTTATGATGTCAGTTATCGGTTATGTCATTATTTATGTACAATCCTTTTGAAATGAGCTAATATAGGATTTAATTCAGTTGCCTTTTTGCCACTAATTGTTGTAAGGTATTTCACCTGTTTTAATTCTGACAAAATGGAAACACACAAACTGTCTTCGAAAACTTTTTTACTTCATAAATAATTTGTGACAAACTTCGCACCAAATATATTATTACTCTGTGGAATTTAGCAACATAAATCTTATGCTACGACAGAGAAGAAACAGTTGAATTCTCGTGCAACATTTACCATATCAAAAAGGCCAGTATCGCAAGAGGCATCACGATTCATTTTTGACAACATGCGTATTTTTCCAAAGCACGAAATTGTATCCGAAATAATATTTAGGAATTTACAATATATATATATATATATATATATATATATATATATATATATATATATATATATATATATATATATATATATATACATATTTTGACTCCTAGTAAACTGGGTGTCAGACATGGCTGAGAAACTTTATCTTCGGTTCCTGCGGACCTTTATTATCACATGGCAGGTGAATTAAGCTGCATTGGGAATGTCCAAGGATATAAATGAATGAGTTAAAAAAAAATCACACATCTTTCATGATGCACCTTCAAAGGAAGAAGAAGAAAAAAATACAGACAAGTTGAAACTAACACCATGATAATTCCAACGGTTTTGCATCAGAAAGGAAATTTAGTTTTTATTTAAACTGCAAAACTCACAATAACAGCGACATAGCAGCAACAACAACATAAATAATAATAATAATAATAATAATAATAATAATAATAATAATAATAATAATAATAATAATAATGTTACGTTCGAGGGTGAATAAAGCACTGGGCTCGAATCTATATTGGTATAATAGTAGTAGCCAACAATATCTGGTCAGTTTCCATCGTCATGAAACACAGCTGCCATCTCGAATCGGACCAAAAAGAGTTAAAAGATACGAATAGAAAAGTTATAAAGCTACTAACCATTCATATTACACTGCATCCAAGAGCCGACGTGAACAGATTCTACCTTCCCAGGAAGATCTGGGAAAGAAGCCTGACGTGAACAGATTCTAAATTCCCAGGAAGATCTGGGAAAGAAGCCTGATGTGAACAGACTCTACCTTCCCAGGAAGATCTGGAAAAGAAGCCTGGTGTGAACAGATTCTACCCTCTCAGGAGGTTCTTGGAAAGAATTGTGATTTGAACAGACTCTACCTTTCCAGAAAGATCTGGGAAAATGCCTGATAAGCGCTGAAGACTGTGTTGAGGCACAGATCGACCACGGTATACATAAAAGGACGCAAGACGTTATACTGGCTGACAAGGAAAGAAACTTGACATACAACGTAGAAGAAAAAGCACCAGCAGATTCTCATGTCGCACTCAAGGAATGAAAGGATTAGAGGTGTAACACACCACAAATTAAGGGACATTTTGAAGTTGCTAGTGATTGTACTAAAATCTGATCTGCTACAGAAAGCTCGACACCTAAGAACATAAAAAATACTGCAGAAGGTCTTTGAGATATAAAGCCACGGGACGAGGTCCGATCGATGAGGCAGCCAGAATAACCACAAAATAATGTTGTGAATAATAATAATAATAATAATAATAATAATAATAATAATAATAATAATAATGAGAAGAAGATGAAAATAATAATAATAATAATAATAATAATAATGAGGAGAGGAAGAAGAAAAAATAATGATAATAGTAATAATAATAATCAATTAATTAATTAATATAAATAATAGTAATAATAATAATAAATAAATAAACAAGTAAATAAATTAATTAAATAATGATAATAATAATAATAATAATAATAATAATAATAATAATAATAATAGTAATAACGATGATGAAGACTAAGATAAACAAATAATAATCTTTTAGTGTTCAATAAGTCATTTCAAAGAAATTTAACTTTGCCACTGCTTCAGTCTTTCCTTTAAAAGATAAAAGCTGTACTAAATATTACTTATGAGACTAAATAAATTACAAGATTGGAGTATAATATTTTTAATGTAGATATAAAAATCAAAACACCATGTATCGAGCACAATTTGTGGATAAATATCTTGTTTCTGCATGCTGAATAATATATTCTTACTATTTCCAATGGTGGTTCTAGTTATAATAATAATAATAATAATAATAATAATAATAATAATAATAATAATAATAATAATAATAATAATAGTTAATAATAATAATAATAATAATAATAATAATAGTTAATAATAATAATAATAATAATAATAATAATAATAATAATAAATCAGCCGTTAAAAAAAAGTAAATGCTATAGACCATTTATACATGATTTTAACATCTTACATTAAAAGAATCATTCCAAAAATACACAAATAATAGTTACTGACAGATTTTTGGATCTTGGTACATTGTTGCCTTCTATTCTTCTTTATGCAAAATGTATGTGAAACAAAAATAATTATCGCGCAATTTAAAGAAAACGCAACTGCATAAATAAGCCTTTCCCTAACCTCGGTGTGTAAAGTTGATATAAATTCTCTTTTTTTGAAAAAAAAAAAAAACAGATCAGGCATATACTTGCGCAGACTACCATTGTAACATTGTATTATTATATCAACCGTTACAAAGAAGACCGTATAGACAATTTTTACATGACTTCAACAGGTCACATTAAAAGAATCATTTAAAAATATACAAATAATAGTTATGAACAGTCTTTTGCATCTTAATACATTGCTCCCTTCTTTTATTGATTAAGTGCACTGCATCTTGGTACATTGTTCCCTTATTTTCTTGATTAAATACAATGCATTGCGAGAAAAAGAAAACAAAAAGAAACAAGAAAAAAAAAATATCACAGCATTTAAAGAAAAGACAACTGCAGAAAAGATCCTTTCCTTAACGTCAAAGAATATAGTATTGAGGATTTAAGTTGGATCATGATCGATTGGTTTATTGCACATAAAACACACGCAAACCAGATGGTAACAAACTCTTTGCTACTTAATGATCGGCAACCATAGTACGGCACCGACCTGTATCGCATCAATAACCTCCAATGGCAGGCACATGATCATATACAAATATTAATAATACTTGCAATTGCTATTATTCTTATGTACCCTGCAACAAATATTTATCTAGAATATGTATGCTCAACAAGCAATAAATGTCATAGTTCCATGCGTGCAGTAGTCTTTCATGGGTGATTACCTTTTTTTAGTCCAATCATTCTGATCATTTACACTAGTGTCCAAAGTAATAACCACGTAGACAACTCTCGAAGGAGGGAAAGACAACTCTCGAGATACTTTTGGCTTTTTGCTCAGACTTTCATTCGTGTAGAGTAAATATCTTGCTGGCTTTTACCGTAGAGCGCAAGAGTTACAATTTCTCCAGGCCTTTTGAGCAAATTAATGATGATAGAAAACTCATTCAATGATTGTGTTTAGAACGCCCTAATGACATTCCATTACTTCCTAGAAATGTTATCGATTTGTTTGCATTGAAGATGGGGGTTTCATGCTTCACTTTGAGTGTAATATGTCTTAAAAGAGTTTCCGTATTCTTGCAGCATTCTCTCTCTGATCGCTCAATTAGCTCTCTAGCGTAACGTCCATATCAATTTCTGCTGCTATGGGGATATGCAAAAAAAAAAAAAAAAAAAAAAAAAATAAGCCTCCGTAATGGAAAGATTGAAGCAGACGTCAAAAATTGAAATGATAGACAAGAGATGACGGCTAAAGATCTTGTTCCATCGATTACAAACTAGTCAAATTAAAGCGTCTCAAAAATGGATCATATCGATTTTCTTTCAATTAAGACAAATGAAAAAAACAAACTGTAACAATATTGTAAACCGCTCAGTAGCCGTAGTAGACCCCGCGATGAACGAGGAGAACGTGTTCTCCTCAGGAAAAGTTATTTCCTAAAAATAGAGGACAAAAACATGAACAAACGACTTTAAACACTTCATCGCTTATTGCAGTGAAGGACATTTTCAATACTGGTACCTGGTTTATTTGTTTTGGCGAAAAATGTCTCGGCAAAAACAAATATCATAGGAAATATTGAACATAAAGGAAAATTTGGTCCTGATAATTGTATCAAGTTCATAGGCTTATTTGACGAAGCAGATTTACCTCTTGTTCGACTTTTATCAATGCTAGGGATTTTAAAGTTATTTTCCTCTCTATCGCAAAGGGACAGTGCTATTTATAGATCATCATAATGGGGACAAAGGACACAAACAAGGAATATGAAAAAAAACCGTAACAAATTCTCCTGCTATTTCACAGCTCATTAACTCCTGAGAAGGAACTTTGGGCCGCAGTTCGATATGAGTGTGATATATTCCCATGTGAGTCGCACCTGGTGCAAGCACAGCGTAACGAAGCGAAGAACTCTATTCATTTTTGGAGTGATTCTGAAATTTAATTTCCGTGAAATATTCACCACACTGTCCTTACCAAGCGTAAATCTCCTTTCAAGGAGAAAATTATCGGAACATTGCCATGATTTGCGAGTAAGTTTTCTTTGATCAATTCGTTGGAGGCAATCGTTGGGAGCGGTATGCAACCGTTACCCTTTTGATAAAGCGAAGACTAATATCATACAAGTGGTTTCTTTGATACATTTTCATTTAGGTCATGGTCGCGTACGACATTTGATTATGCAAATGAGGTACGTTAGGCGCGTGAAGCTTTGTTTCTGATCATTGTAGGGCGTGAAACAAAGTCAGATCCCGTCAAATTGAAGAAGATTTATACTGGGTACCTGTCATGCCCGTCCGGTACAGTGCCTGTGCAGGTGATAATCATGTCTGCTCTGTTGAATGGCTTAAAATATGGGTCTCATTTACAGTCCACTAATAAGGAAATACGTTCTCCACATTAAAAAACAGTTCTAAATTATATTTTTAATTTTTGTATACGAGATAAAATATTTTCTACATTTTCCAAAAGGACAAGCGTGAAATGACAGAGTCAATATGACAACATTTGTAGATCCTGTTCCTTTGCAGCTAACAATATCATACATGTTTCATTTAATTGTCCAGTACGACACAAAGTACCAGAACCAAAAAGGCTTCCCAAAAGTACACGAACAAATACAGCTAAACAAAACGAACAAGTGGGAGTTAAACAATGTGCACATGTATTTTCGGAGAAGGCAAAAATGCCATAGGAACTGACACAATTTTATCCAGGAAATGAGACACTACTTCTGTATCAAATTTCAAATGATTCAGCAATATTTCTATCCGGAGAACTTTCATTCTTACGATATTGAAAAGGCAAATGTTATTACAAATTGGTGTCCAAAAAAAAAGAAATGATTCAGGGAAATTTTTATCCAGAGAAGAAATTTAAATCTTATGATATTGAAAAGGCAAGGGTACAAACTGGTGTCAAAAAAGAAATTATTCAGGGACATTTCTATCCAGAGAAGAACTTTCAATCTTATGATATATTGAAAACGCAAAGGTTGTTACAAGTTGGTATGAAACGGGGAAAAGAGTATGACTTTAAATTTACCATTTATTAATATTTATTAATATTTATTTCCGAAGAGTCAAATTATGTTTATATTTGCACCAAACAGAGTTCATCCTGATTTAATAGATACTATTTTGTCCCCAATTTTTTATACAATGAATCAGCTTACCACATTTCTTCAGATTAATACATTTCTCAATTTACGTAAAATTTGTATTTTTTTAAAAATATGTATAATCATCTTCACTAATAACGACATATTCAAAAACTTTTGACACTTTTTCACTTCAAAATTTTACAAGAAAATTTCCAAAGGGAACATGATATTACCCACTGCCTCTTCAACCTTTCGGTCTTTTGATGCCTTTCTCTAGACAAACACTCTGTATACTCGGATTACGTTGTTCCTCCAACTTGTCTTGAACACCCCTATTTGAATTATAAACCAATATCGCTACGTGATGTGGATAACAAAATGGCCTATCAACAGTTGTTTTGGTAGGTAAGTCGGTAGGTTTGATTTTACTTACGCATCAATAAAAATAAATGTATGGACATAGATTAGATAATTACAACAGATTACATGGTAACAAAGTTTTATATTATGCACGACAAAGTCAGTTAATTAGATTATGAGAGCCTTTAGTCTCTATTCTTTTATTTAGATTAGAATTTGTTCTTAGATTGTTTGATAATCTCGAAATTAAACAATTACTGTCTTCTTGTCTTTTGCAGCCAACATGCGTAGTTTTCCTCTGTGATCGAGTGACGCTGGTAGAGATGACGATGTCTTCTCTTATTTTCAAGGGGAAAGCAGTCAAAATATAATGGGATTGGAACTGAGCAACATAACGGAGGAGGAGGTTTTCGTTTTCAAATACATCAATCAAGCACATAACAACAAGGTTACGAGGGATATTGATAACAAAACCACTTATTAACAATCCTTTAACTAAAGACTTGTAAATTAAAAACATATTATTTAGGAAGGAGTTAAAAGGTCTCGCGTATTGCTGGTGGACTCTATCATGTGTTCTACGATGCCTCGTCCACAAAACCCCAAAAAAAACCCCCAAAAAACAGGGAAGGACAAATGTTCGTGGATGTGATACACTTTTGTAATCTATAGCATTTGATAGTATTTCCAATGGCCAGTTTAATAAAATCATGAACCAAGATGATTGCTGCAGATGCAAGTCCATTGGCTGTTTAATTTTATATGTAATGTTAGCAATATGGACATGGCAATCCCAGGAAGTTATGATAAAAAGTAATAGGAAGCAGAATGAAAATTCTAAGCATGAATTTTTCATTCTGAATACTTTGCATTTCTACTTGTCTTTTCAAAATCATTCTTTTTTATTTGCCAATGAATGTACATGATATCTTTTCGAGGGGCATCAGGCAGTTATATTTCCTTGTGAGAAGGTGTACCGAAATTATCTATTACCATAGATAAAAATACGAACAATATTTCTTGTCAATAATTCTTGTAAAACATATCTATATTAAAGATACAGGGTCAGTGTTCAAAGATAATGGCACAACAAAAATTTCCTCTATCCCATTATTGGATCCTTTTAATAAATGTTAAAGTGTCATGTTCTAAACCGTCTCCACATTGAGAAGTGCAAGGCACTTAGCTCTTATTGCAGGAGTACAAATATAGAATCGATATAATAAAATTAACCGTGCTCAAAACTTGTATTAGAAGAAACTGGATGAGATTCCTAAATCAAAGTGTTTTATGAAACATTTAAGAATAGATCAAATGCTAGCTGTATCCAGCATTTTAGTCGGCTGAGTAAGTAATGTTAACAAAACTCACATAATGTAAAATATTTAATACACTTTTTTGAATACTGTATGATCTGACCAGACTATCATTTTACAGAAATTAAATAAATTTTAGCAAGGATTTATCAACTATCAGGCACTTAAAAATTCCCCCAAACGGTGAAACGCATACTTCGCATCCGCCAGCAAAAAGACTGCTGGCGTATTAAGAATTTGCACGAAATGCATTCTCATAAATATTGCCAACGTGAACCGTATTTTGTTTTTTACATTGATTTTTAAGTTTCAAGAATGGCTTTTTGACGGATTATGTTAATCCCTTGTACGGGAATACTGATTTTTAAATTATTATTAGGTACTTTGTAAATAAGGGGATGGGGGATATATTTATTTATTTTCATTTCATTTTAGAATATCTCTTCAACATTTCAAACAGTCTGCATAATACAATAAAATGTACAAAATTCAAATGATAATATTTTGTCTATTCTTTCTGTTTCAACTTAATCTTTGGTTTCAAAGAGGAATAAAATTAAGAACAAAACTGGGACATGCTATCCATTCAAATTCATGGGGGTCAATCATGTTGCTATCCATTCAAATTCATGGGGATCAATCATGTTTTCGTCCTATGATACAAAGGAAGTCCTGTTCTAGGAACACGTTAACTAATGAAATCTCTTTCTTACACAACTCTTAATGACTATTCATGATTAATGTATCAGTACATGATTCTTTTGTATTAGGAAGTAGTTTTCAGTTTCCACCATTTATTTGAATCGCTCGAAAGTTCCATTGCCCTCTTCTCAGTCCTACAAGATACCAGCATTGATAATCCATTTGTTGAAACCTCAGGAGTCTTCCGGTTACGGCTTGAGACAGTCCTGGCGAAAATGGACTGTGATGCATCGCGATGTTTAGATTACAAAGACTGGTGTGAAAATAATAGGTTATTTAATACTGGCTTCTCTGATCCATACTTTAAATGGAAAATGACAGCAGTATGGGCGGTTCCACCAGACTAAGTGGCAACTGTACTGTGATATGTGCGTGTGAAAAGCGCGTGCAAAGATCAAATTTTGACGTTCGATACCAAGTTAATAATATTAAGATTTATTATGAAGCTTATGTGCGATGAAGATAGCTGGGTCATTTCTTTGAATGAAAATAACTATAATATATAACATTTGCTCTCTGATGAAATTAGATATCTCCTAGGATAGTTCTGACCCTGAAAATTGTTTCTACTTGTTATTGTACTAGTTTTTATATCTGAATAAGCAGAATGCTTAAGCACATGGACGTTATATGCATAACATATTTTTGTGGGCGGAAGACTTTGGAAACTGTCTTCCAGCCTAATGTTAAAAACATGCAACGTAACGAAGTTGACTATATCGTCGGTAGATTCACTCATGGGCTATTTTAGGTATGGGCAGCACACAAAACTTTAGAGAAGGAAAAAAAAAATGTGTACGTCAAATTATTTGCACCAGAAGTCGTCTAGTAATGGTATATCAAATTAATATTTATGCCCATATTGCTTTTGATTTTTTATATAAAAGGGGATGTTTTAGTTTCTTAAAAATCCTAATGTAAAGGTGTTACTCCTGAAATGAGTGGCCTGTAGTTGCTATGACTCTACATGGATAAATGCTCTTGAGTAATCACGTTTCGTCTGCGTTATAGTTTGCAAACATAATTTTCCCAATTATAATGATAAAATGAACTGTTATAGGTGTAGTCATATTTCTCAATCTGTAAACCTTCTCTTGCCCAGGTTAAAGACACAAGTTGAACACCTGTAGTTCTCATATTAACTCTTTTATTACCTACTTTCATGGACATAATAAGTCCCCTTCGATAATAAAAGCTGTAGGAATACATAAATCAAATAAATCTAACCGTCTCTTAAAGCGTTACCGCTATTCTCACCTAGCCAATGCAGTGCCCTTGATATACTGTCAGTTAAAATTATCACAGCAAAGGCGAGAAATCTTACGGGTTAGAAGTGATGTCCATTTAGCAAATAGACACGAAATGACCAATCTTACTACAGAAGTGTTCATTTATTGGCTAATCGCTTCAAGTGTACTGGATGAATAGCCGTGTTGCCTATCTTCACAGCATGATATATGACCAAAATAAGACGTGTTGCCTCACACTACTGAGCTGGTGACCGATGTCCTCGAGACAATATGACATTGTCATAGTAGGCCTTAAGAGTCGCTCAAGCAGTAGTGTAGTCCCACTACCTAGCCTGGAAATACTCATCTACAGTTGAAAGACAAAGTAATTATATGTTGGAAAATGTATGATTTTTTGTTGTTGTTGAAGATTTGAAAAAATCAATCCTAACCTTGACCACACTATAATTTATCCTAAGTTCAAAATTCAACATAAAAATGTGATAAGAGAACAGCTGCAAAGCTACATGGATCAAACGATAGTTTACTGTGTTTTTACCACTGAAGTGATTTAAAGTAATTGTACTAGAGAAATCGTGAAACTTTATTACTCTTTATTTTGCTTACGTCATCTTTGTTTAAACTTTTCATCGTTGTTATAAAACTGATTCATGGTGAATAGAACTCGCCTGAAATACCTTACTTGGCTTAGTGATGATAATTAAATAAAAATACCATTCCATTTTGAAGACGTCAAACGCTAATGTTCTGCTCGCCTAGAAAGAGTAAATATTTTACTCAATATCATACCAGAATAATTAGAATAGTTTATTCAGATTATATTTTATAAATCTCTCTTGACACATACATAAATTAGACACACTGTCTGTCGTTGAGTATACTTGTAGCCAGTTTTATTTCTTACCGGAAAATGAATAATATTCTTTAAAAGACATGTTTCGTTTCCTTGGCTAATACAAAGAGAGAGAGGGGGGAGTGGGAACATTTTATTTTCTTCAGTTAATACTGGACACGAATATATATATATATATATATATATATATATATATATATATATATATATATATATATATATATATATATATATATATTACAACCCCAGATAAAATATATCCGATATGAAAAGACAATTTTCTTATTATTGTGTCCCAGTCTTTTACCTGAATTCCAGCTCAGAAAATTTAACACATTCATCACCTCCCTCCCCTCGTAATTTTTCTTCAACTTAATGGGTATTTGTGTATATGCAAACTTGTAGCCAGTTTTATTTCTTACGCATAAATGAATAATATTCTTGAAAGGACCTGTTTGTTTCTTTGGCGCTACTTGCAGAGAGGGATAGAGGGGAGGGGGTATTTTATTTTCGTACGTTAATACTGGACGCGAGTTAATATATATATATATATATATATATATATATATATATATATATATATATATATATATATATATATATATATATATATATATATATATATATATATATATTGTACAACAAGATGAAATATATCTGATAGAAAGGCACGAAAAGACAATTTTCTATTATTGTATCCCAATCTTGCACTGGAAGCTCAGAAAATTAAACACAAATCATCTCCCCCTCGTATTTTGTCATCAGTTTAATGTGTATGTATGTATGTATGTATGTATGTATGTATGTATGTATGTATGTATGTATGTATGTATGTATTTGTTAAGGTTTAACGCCACGTAAGCAAAATGCTGTTTATATGATGCCCATTAAAAGTTAAGTTCTAAAAATGTACATATAGAGAATTGCAAAACGAAAATAAACAAAAATAAAATAAAACTTTAGAAAGATACACTCTTTCAAAACCAAACGTAAACATAAAATATTACAAGATAAAAGATAAAAAGTAAAGGTGTTAAAATTCTGTAATAGGTATAATATTTTAACGTATTCAGCCACAAACAAGTACAGGTTTTAAAATTCTGCAATAGGTATGTAAAATTAATGACAAAGGTACAAGTGTTAAAATTCTGTAATAAGTTAATAAAATTAAAGATAAAAGCTAATGGTGTTAAAATTATGTCCAATATACGGTGCCTAAACTTCATTTATTAATAGGTTTATTATAAAAATAACAGCGAATTCAGAGAAGAGTAACTTATTGACGCCTTAATTAGTTGCAATAAATTACAATTTTGTATTATTTTATTTGAAAGTAACATTTTACCGTATTCAGCCACAAACAACTTGTTCAATCTAGCGAACCACACACCGCGTTTTGACACTGCGTTTTGACACTGTTGACAAGGGACATAACTTCGTAGAAAGCGAACAGTAGCAGGTCAGATTTATTTCGGGAATAAATAATGCGTATGCTTAAAAGTTAAGAATGTTGATTTACGGGGTTACAAACTGCTAGTTTTTCTTCCTTCTTGGATAACTCATTTATGAATATATATATATTCAAGCGTCTTATTGCATTATGGGAAATCTTGTATTTTCACGTGTTAAAATATAAGTACATATTTTTTACATGTGAAAAATGTATGATGAAGAAATATGAAAAATATTTAACCCATAATTGTCTATATGTCTCTCCTAAGTATTTATTAAACGTATATTCAGATTGAAAGGTCTCCGATATGCCTACATTCCACTACATGCCTACGACAAGGTTTTCATATAAATAAATAGTAAATGCAATTCGCTCAATCATGATTTATTTAGATGTAATCTTATCGACGATCATTCCTGTGCTTGCGGATTCCCAATAAAAAACGACCATCATTTTCTTTTTGAATGCAGACTGTTTAATAAAGCAAGAAATTAGCTTTTTCAGAGACTATCAGTAATGAATATTAATCTTAATATTGATACCCTTTTATCTGGCAACGAACTTTACAAAGCAGAACAAAACATTTTGCAACAAAAGAAAATGCAGACATTTGTAATTAACACAAAAAGATTCACTAACATATGATTACTTTTTGTTCCCATCTGTCTATAATTAAACTTCTACTGACCGTACCACACCTAACACTATACTCAGAGTCTCTCTTTATTTCTCGTCTTTCCTTCCTTCGTTCCTCTCATTTCATTATATATGTATGTATATATTTGTGTGTGTACATCACCTATCTTGACTTTTTCCATAACTCTTGCCTACTTACTTACTCATTAATTAATTAATTCGGTTTATAATGAAGTGGAACTTGTAAGATGGAAAACTTGTTTCCAATCATTTTGCTTTGTATACATATCTGTGATCTTTTAGGCAATAAAATATGTTTCAATAAAGGCTGTTCTTGAGTTTTTGTCTGAACCATTTGCACCACTCAATTTGCACCACTCCACTCCATTTGCACCACTCCATTTGCACAACTCCATCAACTCAGTTGCTAAACTACTAGAGAAATAGCCAGATCGATTGTGTCTCCACTAAAAAACAAAAAAAAAACAAAAAACAAAAGACATCTACGCCATCTCCAACAAAAATAGTTCATAAATAGTCACAGTCAGTGGTGTACTGGCCATTGGGTATACCGGGACAAATCCCGGTGGGCCGCCGCAAAAAAATCCGTTTTTATAGGTGTTTTACTGGTGTGAGCAAAACCCCGGGCCTGTCCCGGCAGACCGCCGTATCGGTGGGCCGGTGGGCCGTCAAAAAAATCCGTTTTTACCGGTGTTTTACTGGTGTGAGCAAAACCCTGGGCCTGTCCCTCCAGATAAGTCCAGGGCCGAGTTGCTTACCCAGTACACTCCTGGTCACGGTAGGATCAAATCATGTTACATATACGGAAAAATCATGTATTTGACATACCGCTCTTTATATTAACCATGTGACAAAACATCGTAAGTATTCACTATGTTTCAATTTACCTGTGTATGTTGTGTACACAGTTTGCTTAATAGTGAATGTAGCATTTGGAACAGCTGATTGCAGCATCTGCTCATTAACTTTAATAGATAAACTGCTGTTAAAAAGCCAGCTGATGAATTTGGATATCTGGAATGAAAGCGGAGTCATATTAGAAGGTAACATCGAAAAGCAAACAGTTGGAAATACGATCGACCTGTTCGCTATTTGGAATCTGTAGACCGTAACTTGGCTGGAAAATACTTGATAAAGCCGAGGGCGGAACGATTTTTGATGTCCTTTCAGCCGTGTGATAGATAGCTGATCATCTACTCCTGGGTCTGGAAATCAGACGAGAAATTAGTGGGAAATAGACTGAATAGCTATTCCACTTCGGTCAGTATGATTTGAGCGCTATTATTTATTAAAATATTTACTGCTATCCGATAAATATTCCTACATGCTACTGCCATACGTCTCCTCTCCCTTTCTTGAAGCGGGTATAATTGTGCACTTCCCATTAGCATGCCAAGAGTTTACGATGTTTATGATATTTTGTGCTACAGAAAACAACTGGTATTATTCTCCTCCTCTTTTTGTATTTGATGTGGAGAACTGTCATATGTTTAATATGGAGAATTATGCCATATGTTTGATATGGAGAATTATGCCATATGTTTGATATGGAGAATTATGCAATATGTTTGATATGGAGAATTATGTCATATCTTTTATGCTATCTGACTTTTTTATACAGCTTTTATTCCCTGTCCTTCGGATTATAGACGAACGCATACATTACTTTCCAAATATACACATACGAAGACTGGTGGCTCTAAACGTGTATTGAATGTTGAAAAATACTTCGATTTCCGGATTTATTTATCTTTTATAAAAAAGTATACTCGGGCTGGTAAACAGGAGTAGTGATCTAATCATATCGCATCCTTCTGAGTTATACCAAGCTGTTAATTTTACTTGTATCATCACTGTTCTTTTCATGGAATATTAATCTATTTTCATACAAGAAAACATATTCCAAAAATAAGCTCCATTCAAACGTCCTGTCCATGTACAATCCAGTTAATTATGACAAAATAAGACTATATTTCCAAACATATCAAAACTCATGGCGAGGGAATTCAAAAGGTGGTTTTTATCCGTTGACATTTTGACTTCTACTTCCTTTGCCGTATTCTCTTTTTTAGACTTAGAACACCTTCGAGCGAAGCGTATCATATCTGATCAATATGCCGTCAATGCGTCTTAACGTTTTTCTACTGGAATTACTTGGGGCTAAATAAACTTCTGGTGAACGTGTGTATATTTGATATTTGCAAAAAGTACTTTTCTCCGTGTACTATTTTCAATATGAAGTTTAATTAATTTTGTATGTGTAATTATTCAATATGAGGTTTAATTAATTTTGTATGCGTATACATCTTCAGTTGATGTTAGTTTATGCTAAGCAGGACACGGAATGATATTTCAAGAAAGAAAAATGCGACCGAAGAGACCACAATCGATTCGCACAGAAAAAACAAATAGGAGCGAAGAGACCACAATCGATTCGCACAGAAAAGACACACAAATGCGAACTAAGAGACCACAATCGATTCGCACAGAAAAGACAAATGCGAGCTAAGAGACCACAATCCATTCGCACAGAAAAGAAACACAAATGCGAGCTAAGAGACCACAATCCATTCGCACAGAAAAGAAACACAAATGCGAGCTAAGAGACCACAATCGATTCGCACAGAAAAGGCAAATGCGAGCGAAGAGACCACACTCGATTCGCACAGAAAAGAAAGCAAAACGAGAACAGTCATTTGAAGTCTCTTAAAACAAGTCAAGAATATTTAGCTAATGCAAAATCAGAACATAAGGAAAAATCTTGTTTCTTTTCAGATATAAGCATGATGAAATGAGAATCTAAAACCGTATAACCTCTACAGATAAAAATGTGTTGAAATGAGAATCTAAAACCGTATAACCTCTTCAGATATAAACATGCTGAAATAAGAATCTAAAACCGTATAAACCTCTTCAGGTATGAACATGCTGAAATGAGAATCTAAAACAGTATAACCTCTTCAGATACAAAAATGCTGAAAAGAGAATCTAAAACCGTATAAACCTCTTCAGGTATGAACATGCTGAAATGAGAATCTAAAACCATATAACCTCTAACTGGAAAGAGTCCTTGATAAGACATACTATGTAATCAATAGGGACAAAAATTAGTTGTATGGTAAAATAGTACATGAACTCCCGAAGTAAACTATAAAGCAAGCGACAGCAGATAAAATATCCAACTTAGTCATCACGTCACCTGTGTCTTAAATTAATAATATTTCAGACCAAAATGATTTTAAAGTGACCATATGTATTGGCACAAAAATTTATAATGGCGCAAATTCAAACCTTTTCCCAACGTTTCGAGCTAAACAAGCTCTTCGTCAGGGGAATAAACAGCTTACATATACAAAACAGACACCAAACACAAAACCTAAGATAAATTCTGGACTCCTAAATGTTAAAATCACTAGGAGGAATTTACAGCAAGAGATATAATAAAAAGGTGTGCGACAATAACAATAATGAACGAGCGGGTTATTGCGTCTATCACACAGAGAACCGACAGGTTTTGACCTAATTCCATGTTGTGAACAAAGAATGGAAACACAGAATGACGAAGAATCAACGCCATCACCAAGATTTGCGAAAGAAATTATGTCCCAGTAGAGTTATGCATGGAGGTTCTAACGGAAAGATGTCAAGAGAATTGTGTAGCGAGATACTGAACAATAATAATAATAATAATAATAATAATAATAATAATAATAATAATAATAATAATAATGACAATAAAATATAATAAAATAATACATGTTATTATTTGGGCAAATATTATCGCAAAACATTGCGTACAGTTGAAAAACTGATGACTGGCTGTAATTTTGATAAGACTGCTACAGCAAGTTTAGATTTATGCACACACACACACAGAGTCTCTATTGAGTTTCAAATAATAAAGTCCTCCTGAAAAGGTGAATTAAAAATCTCTCTGCATTCAATCAGTGAAATCTTCAGGCCATTCCTTCAGGCACAGAATGACGAAGAATCATCCACGTTATTAATGGTTGTCTATTGTCAAACTTCCAACATAAATAATTTGACTCTAGCAAAGCTCTTCCTGCTAAATAGTCTTTGAGGTGTAATTTCTTCTTCTCTTCGTTCATCTGTCACCGTCAGAGTCTATTTTAGGTACCTAGTTAAAGTGTATAAACCAAATGCTGCAAAATTGTCCTTTTTCATCAAATTTAAGAAAGAAACTTGCAACCTTAAGCTTCTAGATGGATCCACGTAGAGAATTTAAGCTTGCCTCAGCCAAACAAACAATGACAGAATCAATTGTTTATTTATTTAGGCGTCTCAGATGTTTCGTGCTTGATACCTATTGTGAGTAATTTTGTGAATCTAAATAAAAGAAAAAAAAATATTGGAGGTTATTAAGAAGACATTTTAATTACATACTGAATCAAGCAGAATATAAAGAACTACATTTTATATCTGTGCTATTTTGTAAGCGATGTTGTCCTTTCTGAAAGGTACATATGTTTTCTTTAAATAATAACAAAACAAGAGCCAAAGAAAATAAATTTATGTAAAAAATATATTTGGATATATATATATATATATATATATATATATATATATATATATATATATATATATATATATATATATATATATATATATATAGAGAGAGAGAGAGAGAGAGAGAGAGAGAGAGAGAGAGAGAGAGAGAGAGAGAGAGAGTCGTTGACAGATTTGTTTAACATATATCATGCCACTTCAAACCACTTTTCCAATGCAATTTTTCAAAATAGATGATTAACATTTCTCTTTCCGTGTCGTTTCTACTATCTTTTGCGAACCTTGGCGAGGAAAAGATTGGAATTATTTCGCGAGTTTCATAAATTATTCGAGGAGTTTCAAACATTTCATTTGAAATGGGCATATGTGCTTTGAAGATGTCTACGTTGTTTGAGTGAATATAGTAGAATATTGCACGAGTGAAGTGGAAACAATATATTGTCACGAGTGACGAAGCCACGCGTGACAATAAAAAGTGTATTTTCAGGAGTGAAATATTCTCCAAAAAAGGAAGATTTTATTTTAATTATATATTTTGAAGACAAAAGTCGTTGATTTGCATGGATAATTGTTTGCATGAATATTGATTTGCATGGATATTTGTTTTCCGATCAAAAAGAAGTTCCAAAAAATTGTACAATAAATTTTGACAAATTTAGGTCCTTCATATGATGCTTCAAATTGTCTATTTTGTCAAATTAATGAATGTTTTCATACGAAAATGAGGAGTTTTTTATTTTTATTTTTATTTTGTATTTTTGCTAATACTGTGAATATTGTTGGGGTGGGGGTACTGTAGAATCGTCACAGAGCGGTCGTATCCGACATACTTCAGAGCGTAAGATTTTTGAACAAAAGATTTTAATGATTGTGAGTTTACCTATAAGGAATCTGGCTTTTTATTTTGTTTATATCTGCATTAACACATGAATTGTGCGGTCTTGGCAAGATTGCAGCCTTGTTTGGCAACAGACGCTGCACCCAAATTTTGATTGTCACTTAATTTCGGTTTGCAATGAACATTAGTCTATCCCCGAGTTCTCCCTTGTTTTCGGACAAGATTGTGAGTGTGATAAGAGTTAAAATCGCTATTTAAATAATTTTAGTATTGTGTTTACTCAAGAGTTTTTCCCAAAATACTTATACCATTTGTCGTACAGTGTAATAACTTCTGTTTGGGTGACAATGAATATTAAATTGAAATAAGTCCGAGTCAGATCAGTCACTGATAATTTGCACAATTAACGTGGAAAATTATTTGAAATAAGTTAATACTCGAAACCTACTTTTTGCTGTTGGAGTTATTCATATCCATTTGATGGCACCTCCAAATTGCTTACATATATATCCAGTCTTGACATGTTGTAAGATCTGTTCATCCTGATGAAGAGAGAGAGAGAGAGAGAGAGAGAGAGAGAGAGAGAGAGAGAGAGAGAGAGAGAGAGAGAGAGAGAGAGAAGAAGAAGAAGAAGAAGAAAAAATTAAATAGACGAAAATATGGAAATATAAGTTTGAATCACATACATAAAGGCAGATATTCAACAACGTTATTATACGTGTTACATATAGGAAATTATTATACGGGTATATTAACCTAAATACCACAGTAGTTATATAATAAATCACAATATAATTTAGAAATTAAGATATGTATATAAACATCCTATCGCAAACTTGATTTCCTTGTGTACTTAAAGTTTGTAAACTCTCTAGAGAAACTGGATTACCTAACAAGAAACGGTTAAGTGAAAGAGATATCCGTTGTCTTTAATTTTTATTCCACTTTCGATACAAGGCTGTCAATTTTCAAACGATCTGAATCGCGCTTGTGTAAACATAGTTGACAAATTGAAATAAAAAGTCTTTGTCAAGTGAATCAGTCAATAAATCACTGCATTAACCTCATGAAATGTAGAATTGTGTTGATATTTCTGTCGTGTAATGCCTTGCTTGTGCCACTCAACGTACGCTTCAAACAAAATGTCCGAATTACACAGGGTCGTTACACAGTGTATCCATCTTTGGTATGCTCCAAACAAAATGTCTGCATGACACAGGGTCATTACACAGTGTATCCATCTTTGGTAGGCTCCAAACAAAATGTCTGCATGACACATGGTCGTTACACAGTGTATCCATCTTTGGTAATCTCCAAACAAAATGTCCGCATGACACAGGGTCGTTATACAGTGTATCCATCTTTGGTAGGCTCCAAACAAAATGTCCGCATGACACAGGGTCGTTACACAGTGTATCCATCTTTGGTAGGCTCCAAACAAAATGTCCGCATGACACAGGGTCGTTACACTGTGTATCCATCTTGGGTAGACTCCAAACAAAATGTCCGCATGACACAGGGTCGTTATACAGTGTATCCGTCTTTGGTAGCTTCCAAACAAAATGTCCGCATGACAAAGGGGCGTTACACAGTGTATCCATCTTTTGTACTCTCCAAACAAAATATCCGCATGACACAGGGTCGTTACACAGTGTATCCATATTTGGTGTGGTCCAAACAAAATCTCCAAATGACACATGGTCGTTACACATTGTATCCATCTTTGGTAGGCTCCAAATAAAATGTCCGCATGACATAGGATCGTTACACAGTGTATGCAAACAAAATGCTTTCATGAAACAGGGTCATTACACGATATATTCATCTTTGGTAAGCTCCAAACAAAATATCCGCATGACACAGGGTCATTACACAGTGTATCCATCTTTGATATGCTCCAAACAAAATGTCCACCTGACACAGAGTTGTTGCAAAGTGTATCCACCTTTGGTACGTTCCAAACAAAATGGCCGCATGACGCAGGGTCGTTACTCAATGTATCCAACTTTTTTTTTACGCTCCAAACAAAATGTCCGCATGACACAGGGTCGTTATACAATGAATCCATCTTTGGTATGCTCCAGACAAAATGTCCGCATGACACAGGGTCGTTACACAGTGTATCCATCAAAATGAAAATGTGCAATAATGAGCAAAACGTGAAGAAAGGGAGGTTAGAAAAACAAGATAGATAAGATAGCCCTTTCATTGATGAATAGCTTGATATATCTACCCAGTGGAATAAAATTTATTCTCCAAAAGTTTTAAATGCCTTCATGAATGATGATGTATCTCCTGAACACTAAGGACATCACAGTCAAGAATAAAAAGATTCTATATAAAGTTGGTTGATACGCATTCATGCATATTCCACTAATAAACATGGTACTTGAATTTTATGTTTCATAAGATGTAAAATTAGTTAATACTACAACTACTACTACTACTACTACTACAACTACTACTACTACGAATAATAATAATAATAATAATAATAATAATAATAATAAATTTATATTATTATTCAGATAACTACAATTATTATTATTATTATTATTATTTTATTATTATTATAACTACTACTACTATTACTACTCTCTTCCACAGCTCTGTAATTATTATTATTATTAGTAGTAGTAGCAGTAGTAGTAGTAGTAGATCTTATTATTATTAACAGCAGAGTTGTAGATTTATAACCTGCCTTTAGTCTTCCTTTAACTTTCGATCGAAGGTACTCAGTTTCCCAACGATCCGGATTGCGCTGGTGCAAATATATTTCACAAAAAAAGATGAAAAAGGGTGTGTCTTTTAAGAGTATTAATCAATAAATTATTAAAGAAAACACACAGAATGTAGCACTCTGTTAATTGTGTATGCTTTATATAGATATCGTTCATGGAATGGTAAACTATACTAAAGCCAGAACCTTTCCCTACGTTATATAGTGTCATCGCCACACTTTTTACCTTGTGGGATGTCCCTATTAGAGGTGTAACGATTCATCGATATGTTTTGACATCGCGATATTGTCTGCGACGATATACTGCTGTATCGATATCTTTACTACTGGTTGAATACCCCAATACATATTGCAACACGAGTGCGACAATACACCGATGCAGTAGCAATCGGAAAGTGATGCAAGTCTTGTATGTATTAATATCAATCCAAAAAACATTGATTATCAGACAGTTTCCCATAAGCAGGAACAGAAACAACCAGTCTTAGCGACAATCATTTTGTTGTCAGATATGGTTATGTAAAATGAAGCACATAACCATCCCCACTCCACCAGCAAACCAATGAGATCTTCAGAGAAAGTGAGAAGTAATCTTCTCTTTTCGTTGACGGCGGTCACAAACGATTGAATGTATTTTAAAGTGAATTCGGGACGAGAGGAAGGCGTGGAATTTATCTTTCATGGATCATAAAGTACCTGGCCTAGTCATGATACATATGCATGTGGTCAAAGGTGAACTCGGGATGAATCATTGATGTAAAGATAATGAGAAAGTTGATTTAATTTTTTTTTTTTTTCATTAATAACTTTCAATGAAAACGAATTGCATTGAAAAACGCAGATATGAACAAAGTTCTGGGGCCTAAATACGTGTTTGCCTATATGAGCGCTGTTCTTTTCCAGACTGGCACGTTTTCGAAGGCAGTTTTACACAAGCTCTATCTCCTTCAATGTCAAATATAATTTTTGTTTATAACTTACCTTTATTCAGAATATTCCACTCTATTAATTAATCCTAGCTTTAACACCATTTGCAAATTTCTACAATTTACATTTAATAATACAAAAGTTGGAAAGTGGCACGTGGAAAATAATAAAACAAACATACACAGACAAACACACACATAATTATACGCGTAGAACAATACATATTTACAAAAAGAGTGGATATGAAGAGTGCCCGAATTCCGGAAACTGTTTTTTATAATTTGATTAAAAGGTAAAGACAAAGTAGGAACTTTATTCTAATGAAATATTTATATGTAATTAAATGTAAATTTTGAATTTTTTGTCTTAAAATATTAGTTTCATTTAATTTAATTTCAATATAAGCAGAAGCAATTATGTCAATTAATGGCAAATTTTTTCTACAAATATAATAAATCAAGCACATGAGAAATATTTGTAGACTCCGTGATAAGCGGTCATTAAACTGGAACATGTAAAACATACTGAAATAACAAAGAAAATAGACATTACTGCAAATTTTACACCTTATGAAAGTGTTATTCCTGAATCTGTGTTTTTGTTTTCATTTCCATTAAGCAAAATTTCTGAAGCAAAGAAACATATGGAAATTGTGATGTTTACAACAGCGCGGGTGACTACAAGGTTTCGCGAGGTTTCAAGCTACACAAGGTTTTCCGCAGCAGAAAATGAAACAAATTGTCAAAGTCACACACAAATAATCAGACAAACACACACACACTTCAAAGCCAGATATTTACATTATATCACTGAGAAGCAAAATTACAAAATAATTCAAATTACAGGTCTGAATATAGCCGTGAAATTAAGAGTTAACTACATGCATTTTCAAAAACGACAAAGTCAATCGAAGACATGTCGTAATAAATTTATTTATTTATTGTATTATTTATTTATTTGTTTGCCCTACCACCTCCAATAAAGGTTTATCACATATTTATTTACTCACATTTCATTGATGACACACAAAATTTACAACGGCGCAAATACAAAACAGTTTCCCAAAGTTTTGTGCTAATCAAGCTCGTTGTCAGGGAAAGAAACAACTTACATCCACAAAATAAACACTATACACAAAAGCCACGACAAATCCTGGACTAATACGTGTTTGAATGACTGGGATAATCTACAAACATGAGCTAAATGTTGAAAACAAAAAAATAAATAATTGAAAAATGGTGTTAAAATGAGTAAATTACACGTATATTTTGTGCTATTGCAGATTAGCATAATTTTATAATAAAAAAATTTAATGATACGGTGAACTGTGTAGTTACGTGTTTATCGTATGGAGGACTAAATTGTTATATATATATTTCATAAAATAAAATTTATGATTAATAAATCAGTCTTTTCGGGTAATAAACAATACAGATATTTTCCAAAAACTTAAGAAGACAATAATATTATAATCCTTCTGTATCAAGAACAATATTGTAGGCCTAACAGGAGATATAGTTTCAACTCTGACTTGAAATATTGCAAAAGATTTTACAACTTGTAGAGATAATTTAAAATGAGTCACCGACGTGCATAACCTAAAAACTTCCTCTGATCTTTTAGCATTTATTCATAATAAAGTATACTTATATTAATATAATTATGTTGAAGCTTATACCTGATTTGCAAAAATATACATATATACTTCACTATCTACCTCCTTTTATTTTCCTATCTTCTTGCATATATATGTGTATGTGTGTGTGTGTGTGTGTCTATATATATATATATATATATATATATATATATATATATATATTATTTAATCAAAAGTATTAAATTTCACCAGCTATGCTCATGGTATTTTTCTAATTGGTATCTTTTCGTGAGATTGGGCCAACATACTTGAAATTTGCCAGTATTGATGGCCTTTCTTCTCCTATGATATTTAAATTCTGCTTAAGTTCTGGTTTTAGGATGAGATGATATTCTTTGATTTGGGTTTTGGTCCAAGTGGCGGCTTAAAAACCTGATTTTGCATATAAATGGCCCGGCATCGCGGTTACCCTTTCACCTTCATGTCAGAGTGATGTAATGTTATTGACATGGGATAATTTACTGCGTGATTAGTCATTAATCTCCATCATACAGCATTGGGATGACATCGAATTCCATTTGATTGCGCACTTCAGCCAAAGATTAGCTCGAATCTATGCCATTGGAGTCAACTTTTCCTTTGGTTACTTTTTCGGTTTTAGTCCCTCTTTCCACTGCTAGCAATGGAATTCACTCTGCTAATTTCCTTTAATACAATTTGACTTAATTGGTGCTCTCTCTCTCTCTCTCTCTCTCTCTCTCTCTCTCTCTCTCTCTCTCTCTCTCTCTCTCTCTCTCTCTCTCTCTCTACATATCTTTTCCCCTTGAAAGTTTGTCGCACGGTCACCGGAGGCTGAGGGTTCTATCACTACAAGTTGTGACCCATACATTTCGAGTGATGGATTGGATTGCGGTGAGCCGCTGTTTTGAAGTCAAAAAGATTTTCAATAATGTACATTTTCCCCTATATTCTGCTTTAAATAAGGCTGGACCAAACTTAGGAATGGATTTGACACAAACCTAGAGTGGCCCGACCGCGCTGGTATCCTGGGGGTAGGCGATGACATTTTTATCAGAAAATCGACATGCTGTTGACGCATTAATTTCCCCCTGGACAATTTACCCACTAGGCCTCATTATCTGGTTTTGAAATAGATAAAATGGATTCATAAAAGTAGAAGTGATACCACCTCGACGTGATCTTATCGTGTAATTAACTTCTATGATCCACTTGGGAATAATATCGAGCTTTTTACCTGGTATAGGGATGCAAAAGAGCCAGTACTAACATTTATCAGAAAAAAACCAATGTTAACTACACTCTCTTCTTTATACAGATAGGGCACTTTTGAAGGTAAGTATTTCAAAGTAAACATTTTGGAATCAGTATCGTATTACCTTTACACTGTGTTTATCGTCACGCATCACGCTACTCCTCCATTTCAAGGGCTTTGGCAAAATGCATACGCTCCGATAATTTGCAATTAAATGAAATATTGAAAACACGTATTATCATTTCAATAGATCCTCACAATTAATTTCAACCGCATTTTGTGGTTTATTTATATACATTTACTTTATACCTTTATAAACTGAGTTGTTACAGTAAAAATATAATAAATGAAAATTAAACTTTTGAATATTTGCCTCGTAATTCCTTGATATTTCATAATCAAAGTTATAAGTAGTAGAATGTTCATTTCATGTCCTAGTGATACCACCTTCTGTCCAGAAGTGGCATCAGAATAATTCAGTTGTGCCGAAAATAAATTGTACCCTGATCTAAATCACAATGACTATCAGCCATCACTGCCTTAATACCACCACACTGCATTATCGTTATTGTTGCTACTGTTACACTTTGACCCCTGCTGTATAATCATTAATTGATCTAAAATTTTAAAATGAGAATAATGGTAAAATTGCTGTACATGTTTTTATCCTCATTATCAAGGCTTTTATTCTTCGTTCTGATGATGAGGAGGAGGATGATTATTAAATTTCATTATTATTATTGTCTTGTTTTACTCGTCTTCATTGTATTTATTATCGTATTCTGTTATCTCTTCCTAATGAAGTATTTTTGACAAAATTCACTGTAAACCCTAATTTTCGGACCTTTTTTAGTCTGACGGACACATGTGAATTTAATTGAATCACTTTGAAAAGGAACGCATTATTTTAGGAATCTTTGCTGTTTTAGATAGCATATTTAAATAAGTAGGTGTATTTTTGTTTACAGTTGAGTTACTTCAACAAATATCATATACAAATAAATACGACCTTTATCTCATCATTAAACAGTAAAGTTCACAAAAAACAAATGATCGCATGTTTGCATTTACAAGATGACTCTCAAGGGAATTCCGAATGATAAGTTTGAAATATGGGTTATTTCTCGCGTATAAGAATTTAGGTTCATTACACAAATTTATATTTACACTCTGCTGATTATATTACAAGTTCACGTCAAGAAATTATATGGCAACAATCTCTTTGCATCTGTATGCATAGAAGAAAATTAAAGGATGAAAATCTCAAGTCGTGACTTTGTGAGCACAAAAGACGCCATTTTTGTCAGGCATCAACCTATGACCTCTGTCAAGATATTTTGACGAAAATGATTGAGTGCGTATCTACATCAACAACAACAACAACAAAAAAAACTTGCCGAAGTTTTTCTGTCGCTTCCGAATTCAGTCGTAACACAATCTGCCTCGAGAATCAGGCATTAAAATTCCACAACGTTCAGCACAAGGTAAATCACGTGGAATGTTGTTTGAAACATTACAGACATGACACATTTTACACAAATTTATTTAACCGTCATGCACCATATGGTCACTAGGAGAAGCTGTAAAACCGATATAATACCTTTTCTGTACCAAAATCCCTCAAACACCAAACAGAACATTTCGCCAGAACGGCCAGGCTAAGACTGAATTAAACGCATAGCTTCCACACTCTTATTATGCAAAATACACAATTCATGAGTACAATTCAGAATTCAAATTTGCAATGGAAATGAAGAAGTAACTCGGATGGGACACATACTCTGTATCGAATGATCAATGGAAAATATGGCCAAAGAAATAACTATTAAAAAGTTAATTTCCTTCTGACATTTAAACTCTCTCTCTCTCTCTCTCTCTCTCTCTCTCTCTCTCTCTCTCTCTCTCTCTCTCTCTCTCTCTCATATATATATATATATATATATATATATATATATATATATATATATATATATATATGTTTTCATTTTCCTTACATATATCAAACGCACCGCTCTCCGCCTTGATTTTGTCTGCATAACTGCATTTACGCGTGGCAGATAAGACACAAATGTTTGATGTTATTAATACAATAAGGGTTGAAAAGTCCTTCACTGTGAAATATTATTATATGGGAAAGTTACATATCTCAGCAGCCGTCAGTTTGAACGAAAAAATCCAAATAGAGTCTCATCACGCATGCGGATGAATTGTGTGTGTGTGTGTGTGTGTGTGTGTGTGTGTGTGTGTGTAATGAGAATTCCTATTTAATGGCGCTGGAATCGAAACATGCATAAAGTGACTAAATATTGTAGCTAAAAATAAACGAGCTAAAAAAATAAACTTTATTCATTACGAATAATTATGGTATACATATAAAAAAAATTTTAACTTTATTCATTACAAATAATTATTGTATACATATCAACAAAAATTAAACAAGTAGTATTCATAATAGTAGTGATCTTGGATTTGTTTAGCCCTAAATAGTAGACTTCTTCAACGCCATACACAACAACAACAACAATACTGCTACTGATGACTGTCTGTTCAACCTTACATAGTAGACATCTACAACGCGATACTCAACAACAACAACAATAATAATAATAATAGTAATGACTGTCTGTTTAACCCTATATAGTAAAATCTACAATGCAATACTCAACAACAACAACAACAACAATACTAATAATACTAATAACTGTCTGTTTAATCCTATAAAGTAGACATCTACAACGCCATACACAACAACAACAATAATAATAATATAATGAATGTCTGTTTAACCCTATATAATATACATCAACAACGCAATACACAACAACAGCAATAATAATAATAAAAATAATAATAATAATAACAATAATAGTAAAATAATAATAATAATAATGACTGTTTAACCCTATTAGGTAGACATCTACAACGCCATACACAACAACAACAATAATAATACTGATGACTGTCTATTTAACCCCATATATCAGACATATACAACACCATACATAACAACAGCAACAATAATAATAATAATACTAATGACTCTCTGTTTGACGTTATATATGAGACACCTATAACACCATACATAACAACAGCAACAATAATAATACTAATCACTCTCTATTTACCTATATATTAGACATCAACAACTCCATACACAACAACAGCAACAATAATAATACTAATGACTACTTAACTCCATATATTAGACATATACAACGCCATACACAACAACAAGAACAATAATACTAATGATCTTGTTGAACCCTTTATATTAGAAACGTACACCACCATAAACAACAACATCAACAATAATAATGCTAATCACTGGCAAGACGTAGACAAAAATCATAAAATGGTGTTTAATATATAATGATTCAGAACGGTTCATGCAGTGTTCCTAAAGCAATGACACATGCAAGTATGTGCACAAATTGATTTCTGATTCAGGTCACTTTAAATAGTGTAAATAAAACAATGACACATCCAGATATTGTACGAATTTCTGTCTGAGTCAGGTTCATATGTTTTTAGAATTTGTAGTATAAAACAAGATTCATGCCTGTAGACTGATTAAAGATTAATTCCTGTAGACCGAGTAAAGATTCATGCATGTAAACTAACAAAAGATTTTTGCATGTAGACTAATAAAAGATTCATACATGTAGACTAATAAAAGATTTTTGCATGTAGACTAATAAAAGATTCATACATTTAGAATAATAAAAGATTCATACATGAAGACTAATAAAAGATTCATACATGTAGATTTATGTATTACTTGTACAGCTGATAATTAAAATATTATCTATTGTAAGAGTATCCATATCATGTCCTCTCTCTCTCTCTCTCATTATTGGTCAAACATTTTTATATTGATTTGTAGTTGTTGTTTTTTTAATTTAAAAAAAAAATGTTTGTTGTTGTGTTTTTTTCAAAACTGAAGCAGTTTATATCTTCCTAGCTCGTAGTTTTAAGCCTTCTGACCGATCCTTGTGGCGCAAGTATACATGTATTGTTGTGCTTAATTTAAAAAAAAAATTGTATTGACATACAGCTATGTGACACATACATATAATACATGAAATATTTCAACCACTTTAAGACAGCAAATATAGGAAGTAATAGAGAATTATTTTATGTAATTGTAAGATGAAAGAAAAAGCCAAGGAAAGGAAAAAAAAAGAATAGAAAAGAAAAGGAGATATTGTTTGTTTCTATCTATCTATCGATCTATCTATCTATCTATCTATCTATCTATCTATCTATCTATCTATCTATCTATCTATCTATCTATCTATCTATCTATCTATCTATCTATCCATCCATCCATCCATCCATCCATCCATCTATCTATCTATCTATCTATCTATCTATCTATCTATCTATCTATCTATCTATCTCTGTATATATATATATATATATATATATATATATATATATATATATATATATATATATATACACGCAAATAAAACATACTTATATATATGAAATATATTGACATTTCTGGAAAAACAAATATCAGAATATGTATAATATAAACATATTCATTCACAAAAATCATCAACAAAGTATTGCTAACAATATGTATTAGATTCCATCTTTTCTGATAGGTAATCTACATTAGAAAACATATTTGCTTGCCAATGTGAAAATCTAGGCAACAGACATTGGGAAATTGAAAAGTCTGCATAGAGAGTAGATAAATTACTATATGACTTTATTAACTGCTGGTAAATGACCATCTATCATCAAATTATATGACTTAATTAACTACTTGTAAATGACCATCTATTATCAAATTACTATATGACTTTATTAACTGCTTGTAAATGACCATCTATTATCAAATTACTATATGACTTTACTAACTGCTTGTAAATGACCATCTATTATCAAACTACTATATGACTTTATTAACTGCTTGTAAATGACCATCTATTCTATTGTAAATGACCATCTATTCAAACTATTATATGACTTTATTAACTGCCTGTAAATGACCATCTATTATCAAACTGCTATATGACTTTATTAACTGCTTTTAAATGACCATCTATTATCAAATTACTATATGACTTTATTAACTGCTTTTAAATGACCATCTATTATCAAACTACTATATGACTTTATAAACTGCTTTTAAATGACCATCTATTATCAAACTGCTATATGACTTTATTAACTGCTTTTAAATGACCATCTATTATCAAAGTACTATATGACTTTATTAACTGCTTTTAAATGACCATCTATTATCAAACTACTATATGACTTTATTAACTGCTTGTAAATGATCATCTATTATCAAACTACTATATGACTTTATTAACTACGTGTAAATGACCATCTATTATCAAGCTTTTCCTATTTAGTTTCCAGAAGCATAATATTTTTCAATATTAAACTAAAAAGAAACAATCTTTTTGAACTAATACAAAAATGGCCTGTCTCTATTAAGTCTACATATATATATATATATATATATATATATATATATATATATATATATATATATATATATATATATATATACTGTTTTGCATATAGAATTATCAAATTAATTATACCATTAGCCTGAGTTTTGTCTTTAATTCTTTCCAAAGATAATATTAAAATTTTTTAATTCTAAATTATTTTTGTGACTACACTTAGTTTTCATCCATTGTAAGATATCATTTTTTAATAATCTTTGTTATATGAGAGTAAAAAAAATGTCTCTGCTTGTACAATACAAAAAGAACAGACTTCGTTTGAAAAAAACTAAATTCATTTGAGAGATACATTCCTAAATCAGAAGGTCAAGGACGACAGATACACGACTGGTATTTCTGTATGAATTGGTGACAAATTGGTTAGCGCCTTGGGATCATTTCTATATGCTGAATTTGTGTTCTTGTTCTTCCGATGATGATAATGATAATAATAATGATAATAATAATAATAATAATAATAATAATAATAATAATAATAATAATAATAATAATAATAATAATAATAGTAATAATAATATAACCCAAAATATTGAATACAGTCTCTTACATTTGAGATAAAGTGCACAGCTTGGTGCCATGATCGTGTGGAGTTTAAGAGGATGAAACTGGGCGGGATTGGATCTAGCGAAAACACTGAACACAATTACGTGAATGAGATGTTTATTTATAATGCAAATGACTGTTGAATGAATCTGACACCCTACTCATGCACACAAAGTTCAACAACGCATATAACAAAATTATATCGTTCCTAAATAGATACGATCAAAGCTTGTAATTTAAACAAATAATCACAAACTATAGCGTATGTTAACGGATATGATCAATGTGTGCAACTTAACAAAACATATGACTCAAATATGGATCTATCAACATGGAATTTATCAACTGATATGATTGATATATAGAATTATAAACAAGTATGACTGACATATGGATCTCTCAATAGATATGATCTATGTATGGAATTTATAAATAAGTAAGATCAATGTATGGTTCATCAATAAGTATGATAGATGTATGATTCATTTTCACACATATAGTGACATTGAGTTTGATTTTCATACATACAGTGACATAGTGACATTGAATTTTATGTTCAAAATAGAATATAAGATGGCATTTATTTCATGGCATCCAGTCGATGATAACAAGATATTTCCGATTCAACAGTTCTTAACAAATGATGAAGGAACGACATCGCGTGGTCAGCTCCTCTCAGCCTGCCGAAGGATCCATCAAGAACCTCTATATCCCGCAGAGCCATTGGTCCAGAACCTTTGGTCCCTCACATTGACGAAACCAGTACCGTCCTTCAACCAACGTCACCATTGACCGCAGTATCTGGGTTACACAAAACCCCAGAGTTCGACGAGTCCCCATAACAGTTAAAAATACAATGACTGAGCCGTGTAATACATAAGACACGTTCAAGTACAAATACAACGATATGCATTACGCACGCGCGCACATGAATCGACTTCGTTACGTATTAAATTATGTCATAAAAACGACTGCAGAAGATTATTATTACATAATTATGTCTCCGGCAAGAATAATCGCACTGTATTATAAGAACTCTAACATTGCTCATCATTAAATGCGTACAACATACAATTGAATTCAATTGGTCTGTTCATCTATAAAATGTCTAACTTAGAACAGACTATATTATATCCAATAACATGGCATTATGTGACATAAGTCTGACTTTCTAGAAAATTTGCATTAAATTCCGAAACATTAAATATATTTAACAATTTCATCGCATAGAACGAAAAGCAAGAAAGAATACAGTTTTCATTTTCACATACCTCTACAGCTAAAGATTGCTTCCGTAAAGTGGACAGCTTCATGACAAGACACATCTGTATTGTAACGACACAGAAAGGTTTTGGGCTATATAAAGCCTCAGACCACAATTATTGTTCTTCTATTTTATGTATAAGCATTCAACACGATGCCACTTTTATCATAACTGATAGACCTTTATCGCTTTTTGCTACACATTAATCCACCATAGTTCAATAAATCCTGCAAGGTGGGTTCATCATAGGTTGACCGGCTCCTTTTGTGTATTACTAATGCAAACAAACTAACGTAGAGGAAGTAACCAAAAAGCGTCTGCATGATCCAGAAAGCAGGGCATTTTACATCCTACTGTTTCATTAAACAACAAGCAAATGCAACTTTCTATACAATTTCATAAAATTTCAGGTTTACCCTTTCATAATTATTACAATAAGTAACGTTACCACATAAGTCACTGGCAAACATACCATGCAAACAAGGCACTATTTCCACGGAATGTCTTCCTCATTTTGGTCAACCTCAAAGGGGTGGGTGGTTAATTTTGGTTTGAGGCCTGTCAATTTACATTTTTTGCAGCAAATCCCAGTCAAACTAACATAACTTCAAGAAAAGCATATTGTAAACTTACTCAGTAAATATTATCAAGTTTCATGCACTACTAACAAATTTGCAGCCATTTGAAATGTATTGTTGCTGTTCGGCAAGGTGCAATTTTGAGGCCTGATGTGCTTATAAGTGAGAAATTAAATTTGTAATAACGTTTTTATTTATTGGAATTTTTTCATGCAGTAAAATTTAATTTGAAATTTGGAACAATCTCTATCAGAAAATTTGACTCAAAAGTGCTAATGACAGTAAATGTAATTTTAATTGTTTACAAAATATTTGGCAAAATTGTTTTAATAATTTAATTAAACTTTTTAATTATAATAAAAATCAAAAGTCAGAAACTGCTAAATTTTAGATAGCAAAGTTGACACAGATCTACTAAGCACAACAAGTGGTCACTCTTGCACAGGTTAGATACGGTGTTAAATCTAGTGACAGTGGGATATGACAGCTCCCTGCAGAATGCCAGAGAATACACAATACACCTAAGTCATCAGGTACTGGACTTGGCAATAAACAAACACTGACACTTACCATGTGGTAGTTACAAGGTGTCAGTGATGACCCTAGTTGTCATGCTAGCTGACAAGATACCAAAAATTACATATAAATATGGGAACTGTACCAAGGTTTATCAGATCAATGCAAAGTGTAGTACTGAATGCAACAATGAAAGGCGAACATAAGAGAAGAAAAATACAGTTCCAGGGAGGTAATTCTCCTTGGAATAAGGGCATTACTCTGTGCATCAAAGACCCACCCATTGCCTCTGATTTACCACAGCTCAGGACTGTTGCCAGAATGAGTGAAGCTGAGTTTTCCCTGGCAGTCACGCCAAATGCTGATGGTGCCTCTTTGTCAACACCAGACTGTGAGGGTACATCCAAGCAACTTCAACTGCTGCGGCCTGTTCCCAGTACCAAGTTATACCTGAAAAAACAACAGAATGTCAGGACTTTGGAGGAATGAGACTAATAGATAATGAAAAAATGGCAGAAAAATGGAATACATCTCGAAAAATCATCACCAAGCATCCCCCATTGCAATGACCCCAAAATACAGATTGCAAAGGAGACGAAATTGGGAGTCTGCTGGAAATTAATACTAAAGTGTTCAAAGTGTGACTTTCAAGCACCTGAATGTAAGCTGTACAAGGAAGTGAAGACAAGCAAGCCAGGAACAAACCCTGCCACACCAAATGTTGGACTTGCAGTCGGTCTTCAGGACACACCGGTAGGTGTATTACTAATGCAAACAAACTGACGTAGAGGAAGTAACCAAAAAGCGTCTGCATGATCCAGAAAGCAGGGACATTTTACAGCCTACTGTTTTCATTAAACAACAAGCAAATGCAACTTTCTATACAAATTCATAAAGTTTCGGGTCTACCCTTTCATAATTATTACAATAAGTAACGTTACCACATAAGTCACTGGCAAACATACCATGCAAACAAGGCACTATTTCTTCGGAATATCTTCCTGATTTTGAACAACTTCGGAGGCGGAGGATAATCTTGGTCTAAGGCCATATGTACTGTGACTGTGGTCACATCCACGGTCAGAGAACTCGAGATAAGACTGATTCCATAATGCTGGCGATTTGTGCGTGCAGCATTGAGTTAACATAAATCAGTATTTCTAAATCGCTATAGTCAAATGATAACTAATACACCCGCGGGTAACATCGTACGCGGCAATGAAACCCATCTTCATTTTCGTTCATATAAAATGCATCGGCATTTTCGACATACAATTCTGTGACATGGAGCAGAAAAAGAGTAAAAATGGCAGCTGAATGACTAGACCGAAACCCCATGAGACTTCAGAATTCAGACTGTAAGAGAATAAATCAGAAAAGTTGTGACGTTACACTGGTAGCGAATGAAATACGCCTGTCTTAGATCATACACAACGCGTGATCAGAAGACTATTACGTACAGCGTATAAGCAAGAGAAAATAACCAAACACCAAATTACCCAGAAAGAAATAGAGATAAGAAAGATCTTTAAAACGGAGGATGGATAGAACATGCTTTTTACATTTACCCACTGTTGATTCTGAAGTGTTAGTTTAATTTCGATGCGCCCAACGTGTATGATGTCATTGGTGCCAAAAGGGACTCTTTAGGTGGCACTCTCCAGTTTCGTACTTTGCATAGGGTTACATTTTTAAGAAAAAGAATTACCCAGGTTTTCCTCACTGGTTGTCCTGGCTATTTAAAAAAGACCTTGTATATCTTAGGTATTGTTAAAAGAACTTTGAATTCCCTTTATTTTGGTGTATGATTGATGGGTGCAATTTGGGTTACAGAGTATACAACTTGGTCTTACTTAAGATGTGCACCTCTCAAAAAACTGCTAGCTCCGCTTGGTCATTTTCACTTCCTGGACTTCAGAGGTAAATAAAATAAAAAAGGGCCATAACTGTTTTTACGTTTTATATATTTTGTAATTCATTCATAGTACTTTCAGAGGCTGGCATTGCCTACTCTGGCAAAATTCGTTTCCCTATTTTAACAACTGCTGAAAATAGTGTACTTTTGACTAATTCAGGCTGGTTTTTGAGTACTTTGGTGCTGCTATTTCTGTCTGCTGTGTGCTTAGATCATGTCCAGTTTCCACAAGTACAATATGTAAAGAAATTTCAGCCACAGTACATGAAAGTAGCAGAGAGGTATGCCAACATTCTCGCCATTGTGCATGTTGCAAATGCAAACAACTTCATCTTACACCTGTCACTCTCTCAGAAGCACGTATTATATGAAGAGCGCCCCCTTAACTGCGATCGGTTACTGCAATAACGTAGGTCATCATGGTCCAGCGTGTTGCACTGGATTGTTCCAAACGATCAATACATTTTAAACCTGCAGCTTTGTGAACAAAATGATACTTGATCATTTTTAAAAAAAATAATCTTTCATACTTTCGCTTAGATAGTATTGATGAACTGAGATAAGTGATCTTTTACCTTATGTCAGTGATATAAAGAACGTTTGAAACAATCCTCCACCATTTATCTGATTAACGATAAGTAAATCCTCGTAAATGAAAGTGTATAAGACTCCTGTTTTCTTTATGTGACTCATATTTTAGGAACATACTTGCTAGGAAAGTTTGACGAGACACTTTATCAGTAAAGTGAGCATAAACTGCACCAGAATATCAATCTTCATAGATAACAATAAATGGTATATTAATCCCTTTAAAGAAAATAAACTGAATGATTTTGTCAAGCCGTTTTATAGCCTTCTAAACGCTCATTACTACCGCCTTAAAAAAGTACCATTCTTTGCGATAATCATGTTTAGCTGTGAAAAGCGATTCTGATTTAGAGAAAGAGAAAATTTTGAGACAAACTTCTATGATGACAAATAAGACATGGTCGGTTAGCATAAAGTTTGATCGGGGGGTGGTCGGTTAGCATAAAGTTTGATCGGGGGGGGGGGGGGGCATTTAATTTTGCACGTAGACATTTTAATTATAATGAATCCAGGAAGTGAAATAGAGTCTTAAGATGTAAATTACAAGAATGATGAATGTTACTTTTAATAAAGCTTTGGTGTTTTCATTAGAAGGAGCAATAAGGCAATTATCTTTTAGCATGTCACTCTCGGGTACAGACAATAAACGTTCAACATAGCTGACAAGTCACTAAGCTCCCCTTGTTAGAGGACTTGAGACAATACAACAAGTCTTCGTTGTATTTAATCTGCAACATCTGGTGTTTTAATAAATCTGCCACATCTGGTGTTTATTTTATCCTTGTATCTTGTTTTTACACATTGCAATTTAAAATAGTGAAAAGACTTAATGAGTGTAGATATGATCTAAATAGAATCAGTTCATTGATAGTAATATATATATATATATATATATATATATCTATATATATATATATATATATATATATATATACTTAAGGCGATTCGCCTAAAAAAAAGTCTTAGAACGACCTCCAGTTTGTTTCACGAACATATCTCATGTTAATTTTAAGAACAAGTTAGATCGGTATTTTCCAAACAGCGTGTTAAAAAAAATATGAAAAAGCAGGAGTAAAAGGAATGGGTGAAATGAGTGTCCACATTTTAAAGTATCTAATAGGTGAAATGAGTGTCCACATTTTAAAGTATCAAATCGATGAAATGAGTGTCCACATTTTAAAGTACCTAATGGGTGAATTGAGTATCCACATTTCAAAGTATAAAAAATTGAAGTCTTCTATTCAGAACTGATGTCCTTATTATTATCAGCCACTTGAAATAAGCGGTGATAATTGCTGAATGAAGACAGGCTCCAATAACGTCATGCTAAGAACGGCCACACTACTTGTCTTTACAGTAACTCAATTGAGTTTTCCTCGCAGAGTAGGCGGTAGCTATTTAAAATTGTAATGAAACTACTATTTACGTTTTATAAACCAAATGACCATCAAATGTGTTTAATAAGATACTTTTAATGGTATTTCATAGCAAAGTTTACTTCCTAACATCTAACAAATATTGAACTTTAAGGATACTGCAGCACAGGAATAACCAGTCACATCCCATTCAAAGGAAATGGAGGGTTTGGGTTCATTTGGTTGTGTGTTAAACAACACATCAACACATGGGGCAATTGTAGTAAAGAGTCTTGCCAATAGACACACCTGGGCCCCATACCCGGTTTGGTCTAGGGAGGATTTGAATCAGCACCCTTCTCGTCGCAAGCCACTGAACGGCTACCTGCAATGGAGTCAATAATAATAATAATAAAAAAAAAAATGAATAAGAAGACGAAAAAGAAGAAGAAAAGAAAAACAAAAGAATAGCAGTAGTAGTAGTGTTAGTAGTAGTATTGCTATCATCATCATCATCATCAAAAAGGTAAAAAGTAACATTCTTACACTGCTACCCTGCTGCAAGAAATTATGTACACCAACATCCTTTTTTAAAAACGTACGAGTGAATATTACCTACGATACAATTATTCGAAAACAATTTTGAAACTTCAAAGTTCCTTAGAAGTTATCCAGGACGTTTTGTAAAGTCTATGTTGTGCCATTTAAATTATTATGATGTTTGTTACGTTCAGCTAGAAAATTCTATGTAGCTACTTTAATCTTAAGAATTCTACAATCATTTAAATCGTGCAATGATCTTTATACATGTAACCCTCTAAATTTCTCAGATTTATTTTAATTCTTTCATCTACTCCGTATATTAATACTAACTGGTAATTGTGTTTGGCCACAACTCCAGACACTTCGACTCTAATTCAGTCACGTTTTCTCCAAATAGAGACGTTTCCGTAGCAAATGAAATCGAGTAACAGCCTTTTCTTTGATTCATAAAAAACCTGGGATTGGATTAATCGAATCGTCAAGGGAATCAAAAGATCCTTCAAAAATGTCGTAGAAATTAACACACAACAAAAGGCAAATCTTGCGCTAGCCTCGGCTTAAAGCGACAACATTGTTATTTTCAGCCGCTGGGTAATTGGGCTTGGTATCTGTCTGATTAGTGAATCAATTAGTTTGGACATTGTAATTATTTCATTTGTATTTCCATATTGCTGTGCTTTGAAGGGTTCGAATATAAGATCGATACAAATATGTAAAACCGCTTGCTTACTCTGTAGTTTATCGCTCAAAAAGTGTCAGTCGAGATTGCGCAATGAAAACTCTTTTTACGGAAGGTGGTCAACCCTTCACATATTGACTTTCGGACCTCTGGAGAAGATGTACTCAAGCTATCTGAGCTGCAAGTAGAATATGCAACTATATTATACAAGAGAAATAAATCTAAAGTATAATCAGATTAAAAGATTAAGAATAAAGCAAACTTTAGAATAAGACAGACTAATAAAGGGCTATGGTCCATATCAGCAAGATCTAATAGGTGTACCCTTATAGTTTTTTGAGAAGAAAAAAAATACTTCAATAAATTATAAAGGACAACTACAAACCCTTTCAGCTAGAAGTATAATAAAGGGCTATGGTCCATAACAGCAAGATCTAATAGGTGTACCCTTATAGTTTTTTGAGAAAAAAAAAAATACTTCAATAAATTATAAAGGACAACTACAAACCCTTTCAGCTAGAAGTATAATTTACAGCAAACGGCGGTAGACGCGGAAATTCCGGTGCAATTCTGTCATTCTTGCAACTCATTGCAAGATATTACAGGTATGACTAGTAGTAGATCTCTTCTTTGCAAAACGTTTAATTGCTATTGGGGGTGAAATAATAAAAGTGTAACATTGTATCTGTTTTACCCCGAATGCCTGGCAGAAACTTCTACGCCTTCACATTTTAATGTAAGGTATCTAAACCGTACGTTGCAATCAACATCACAAAATCCAGATGTCTGCCTCAAATACTTTTGAGAAAACTATTAGGTTTTTCCTTTCTTGGGCCATTCAAAGTTATTCTTGTTAGGAGTCTTCATTCACCGATATCTACCAAGCAAATGCTTAGTGTAGAACTAACAGTAAACTTTTTTTCATGTAATTTTAAAGAACATAATCTTGTGTGTCATAACCGCCACTGGAACCGACGAAAAGCAGGTCTGTTGACACCACTATTTTCAATGCTTAAATGGATAATCTTTTCCTTTTCAACTCGTGTAAAAGATAACAGCCTTTCTTTCAGTAAATGTTTTGTCATCACGACTAAAAGTATGTATTTCGGATTTGTATCATGGTCCTAAGGTTTTATAAAAATAACGTCGGCAAGATGAGATTTTCTCTCTCCATGCATGCTTGATTGCATGCGTGATGTAGAACGTTTGGCACAACGTTGAAGGTAAACTTTTTAAAACGATTGAAAAAAGTCATTAGAAAAAATAGTGTGTTAGATAAAGTTGAATGTTGTACAATCCATCTCGTTTGTCTCTTAAATCGTTTACAAACGACTGTCTTGCCTAGGCTTTGCTTTTGTTGTTATTGCTGTAGTTATTGTTTATTATTCGCCTCAACCACACTCTATTGATTAAGCCAACACATTTGATGACACAAACAGGAATTTACGTCCTTCCAGTAATCAATAGAAGATTCAAGTTGTATAGTCAGCACGGCAAGTAAATTCAATAGCAGAATCAGACCCTATCGTTGGTTTTAACACCATGCTTCATAAATTTCCAAGGAAATGAGCAAAGACAGCTGGTTTATTGTACTTGGTCTTTGCAAACGTTTGTTTTACGCGCAAACAAATACTTCCCTTGTGATATGATGTTTACCAACCAATAATAAAATCCCATCGACTGTAACGCAACCCGTGAGAGAGACTTTTATGTGTGTGATAATGAAAGGCAAGAAAAAAAGTCTTTCAATCGCCTTCATCAGATGAACGTCTTTGAATATTCAAAGATACTGGAAAAAAGCAAAAGTTAAGCTAATCCTGCAATGTATTCATATATATATATATATATATATATATATATATATATATATATATATATATATATATATATATATATATATATAATTGATTCTCTCTGGAAACTTTGGAAAAATCTCGCAAATACACACTAAATATAGACACACACACAGACATACACATAAACACACACACACACACACACACACACACACACACACACACACACACACACAGAGTAACCAAAGCTAGGGGCGCAATTGAATTTCCTTTCAAAATGTATATCTATGTTTGGATTACTATATATACGTCATTTCTAATTTCAGTTCAGAAGAAATACACCTTGTCATTTAACATAATTATATGTTGTTTTTCTCAGCTTTATTTAATTGTTCCTTGTATACTTGTATCAATCACATTATTCCATGATGTTTTATATTAGCTCGAAATGTTATTGATAAAACCGCTTAACATTATGTCATATTAAACACAAGTCCATCCCAGAAAAAAATCACATGATACTTCCATGGCTACTAGCAATCGCAAACAACTGAATATAAGTATTTTAGAGGAGGAAAATAAAGTGTTCATATAATGATTGTAGGTTTTTGTTACATTATATATAGTTATAAACATGCCAATTATATCAAATAATTATGTCGTAATAAAGAAAGGGGACGACGAATCAAATTTATATCATTGCTTCATAGCAAGTTTTGGTGTACATTTCATTCTAAGTTTTCGTCTTTTTAGGCCTAAAACTTAAGAGCAGCCCCATGATTTTCCTACTTGACAGGCCATTTGTCGCCGAGGAAGGGGCCAACCTGCATGTCAGTGCGCTAGTTTAAGAGGTATCATTCACCGTGTTTTTGCACCGTTTGTCTCATAAATGCCAGCTAGAATTTCCGACACACTACAAAGTTTGTTGCCATTTTGTCTAGGTATATCATTTTCGTACGCAGTTTATACTTATCTGTTACGACACTAGTTCCCTTTATTCACTTGTTTTCGTTTTTTTGGACATACGCGCCTCATTTACTTCTCTTATTAGTGTAAAATATCTTTGCGTGTTCATAGCATCACGATACATTTCGGTGGAAAAACGAACGAGTCAGTCTCACATATAACTCATAGCAACTTAATCCTTAATAACACATGTCCAAATTTGAATTTTCTCAGTTTCTTCAGTTGACAAAATATGTCAGGTATAAAAGAAAAAAAAATTCCGCTTTAATTGCTCCTCACACCTTTCTTCACTTTGAGACAACGTCTCGAAAAATATCTCTCAACTCAGCAGTCACCTATCAATGGCTTTTATTTCCATAGAGGGACGATTAAATTACATTGCCATCACAAATGTGTGTGTAATATCGCCCCAAACAGAAGAGAAAAATTGAAGTCGAAAGATGGAGTCTTTATGTTTACCGTAATTAGAATGGTAAGATGTTAAAGTGACTAAAACTAGCTAAAAAGCACAAATTTTGTGACACGTTAAAACCAAAATTGTAAACATTTGACCATGTTATGATAGCATATATATCCTCATTGGCAACGTAGAAAAAACGCTAGCCAGTCGTTAGAAATCTACCGCAACAATTCTCATGAGGATCTGGCGGAACTTCTACCTGGTGTAGATTTCAATTCTTTTGTCAAAGAGCATTCAGAGCCTTGTCTATCTACCTCCGAGGGAGATATGGAACTTCAGTTCATGACCCACGAAAACCACAGTTCGTCTTAATCTAATTACATTGTTGTTCAATTACTACCTGCACTTCTCATAGATTCAATACACTTTTCCTTACTTTAGTTTGCAATTTTGCTGACTTTGTATTTTGTAATTGCAACATGTTCCAATGCGCCTTTACACCCAAATGACATTGTATTTTCTATGTCCACTAAATATTGTATTACTGTACATTTTCATAGCTTCCTCTGCACTTTTATTTTATAATTTCGCAGATTATGTCATTTTGCGCACTCCTAGAGAAGTATGTTTATAAATTAAAGCCACAGTATTTTATATCTGCTACAAGTTTTACACCGGTGTAGAAAGAAGTGGTTGCTAAATGTTATCTCTATGTAACATTTATCGCTACATAAGAAGAATTATCAAATATAATTCTTGCCTTGCTAATTTACATAGAAATTTATAGTTTTGCAACATAAGTAAAGCTTTTGATCCCTTGTGGCATAATGGACTCGTCCAGAAATTGAAAGCTACTGGCATCACAGGGGGACTTTTACTACTGTTTTCTAGCAATCTTAAAAACAGAAGACAACGAGTCATATGTCTGGGCATGTTTTCAGAGTGGATGTGTATTAGAGCTGGTTTGCCCAAAGGATCTGTTTAGTTCCATTACTTTTCTGATATACATAAATTATATTGTACATGATATACACTCCAATATAAGTTTATTTGCAGATGATACAAGTCTCTTTATAATCTGAGATAATCCCGTCGAAAACCGCTCATAACTTCAAATCTGACATGGAAACTGTTTTTCAATGGGCAAATAATTATCTTGTTTGTTTTAACCTTTCTAAAACTGAATCCCTGGCAACTTTTTTAGAAAATTAATAAACTCATCCATCCTCCGCTATATATGCTCTACAATAGAATCAAGGAAGTTGTCGCGCACAAACATCGTGGCGTATTTCTCTCGAACGACTGCTCGTGGCACAAGGAAATAGACTATATAAAAGACAAGGCATGGTCAAGAATTAATGTAATGTGCAGACTTAAATTTCAACCTGACAGGACATCTTTAGAAATTATATATACGCCTTTATACGACCTATTCTGGAATATGGTAATGTGACTTAAATAACTGCACATTACTTGAGAAAATGAACTAAAAAAATAGAAAAATGAGGCAGCCAGAATCGCGACTGGTGCAACAAAAGTAGTATCTATTGAAGCTCTACGTCGAGAAATACGACAGGAAAATCTTGAATCCAGACGACAAAAACATAAACTTGCACTTTTATATAAAATGACAACTGGTTCAATCCCTCCCTATCCCACATTTCTGATTCCACCAGCTGTTAGTGATATTACTCGCTATAATTTACATAATGTAAACAATTTCCAACTAGTACAAACTAGAACAAGTCTTTAATACAACTTGTTTCTTCCTTCGGACTTTCGAGAATGGAATACTCTATCTATCGAGACTCATCAAATTGACTCCGTTAACAACTTCAAAAGCGCATTAAATAATCGCGACACTCATGTTCCCCGCCACTTGTATTAGCATAGAAGAAAATTTCAAAGTCTTCATGCTCGACCTAGAACAAATTGCAGCTCACTTAACATTTATTTATGAAGAATATAATCGGACCACCTCTTTGTAGATGTGGACTTGTAGAAAGTACACATCTATTTTTCTTGCATTTATTACCAAGAACAACGCATCGAACTGTTTCAAACCCTCACCATATGGTAATTTAACTTTAAATACATTCTTGCATGGTGATACAACGTCACCATATAAAGTAAGCATTCGCATTTTCGATGCCGTTCATAAATTTATTGAAAAGTCAACAAGATTGACTTAAACGCATCTATTACAAATACGCATGAACTTCCACGGGTCATGAACAGCTGTAAACACCACTTCCCTTTTTTCAATGTTTTGCCATTGCTTCTGCAACTCTAGCTCTACAAGAAAGTACCGTTCACTTTTAATCTCGCTTTTTCTTCCTTTCTTTTGTTCTTCCCCTTTATTACCTTCTTATTTTCTCAACTTTATACACAATGTTTTACACATATTATTTAACAGTTGCTTCTTTTAACTTCTTTCTTTTCGTTATTATCATCTTTCACCAACTTCTTCGCTATTCATCTTTGTGCTTTATATACCTTGACCGAATGCTATTGTTTAACAAAGAGACTATTCACTTTGACTACTCAACAATTGAAATTGTTTTCATCAAAAATCATTATCATCCGCCATATATTCCCATATATTTAAAAAAAAATTATTGCCAAAGAAAAAACAATTAAAACCGTTGGCTTTCGTTTTAATCCTTTATCTTCTACATTGTAAATCTTGCAACCTCCAACTACAAATTTATGAAATAAAATATGTTTAAGCTAAAAAAGCGCTGATTTGACTTTCATTGACCTGCTAAAAGTATACATGTATTAACCAACAGAATGAGTTCTTTTACGACAGTAAATCCAGATATTTTTGCGTCGATTTATTTCTGCTAATTTCGCAGTATTGGAGCATGTTAATTTGTATATTTTTCATTTTTGAAGATTCAGATTTAAAATAACTAGTTTCAGTGTTCTTAGGCTGCTCATCCAGTAAGATTTTTTTTTCTTTCCTGGTTTTGGAACTCAGTTGCGGTTGTGAGCAATTGCACTTATGATAATGTCACTGAAGGTATGGCCAGGGGAAGAGGAGGGTTCTGATACTAGACTGTTGAATAACTGCATTGTCATCTATACTAACTGCAATTGCCCACAACCGCAATTGGAGTTCCGAAACCAATCAAAATGTTGTCCAAACCACAGAACACACAAAAATTGTCCTGACTCTCATCAATGAAATGTTTGAAGAGGGACACCTAGATGAAAAAACAAAGGAATACCTTACCCCCAAGAACCCTAGGGCAGGAATACCTTACTCCCGAGAACCATAGAGCAGGAATACCTTACCCACGAGAACCCTGGAACAGGAAGATTTTGCTTCCTACCCAAGATACATAAACTAGGAAGTCTTGGGAGACCAATAAAATCTGATAATTGTAGTCCTAAGAAGAAAATTTCTGAATACGTCGACTTTCACATGAGACCCTATATCTCAATATCTCAACACTCTCCTCCTATCTTCAAGACGCCACCGATTTCCTGGCAACGCAACGGGTACAAAGATGACTCCCTCGTATGGAAATATTTTCAACTGCAAACTGGAAGGCAGACTCTTGTCCTCACAGTGCTGTATATTCCACTCCAGTGGTTACGTTTCATTGACGACCTCAGTGCCGTATAGTCCACTCCAGTGGTTACGTTTCATTGACGAACTCAGTGCCGTATATTCCACTCCAGTGGTTACGTTTCATTGACGACATTTAAATGAAGTGGCAGCACGGAGTTAATAAAGCAAACGAATTCCATCTTTCAATTAAGTTCACTGTAAAAATATCCAATACACACCATGTGTTTTTAGACACAGCAACACAACTCATTGAAAACACATTCCATACGGATGTACACTCCAAACCAACAGACAAACATACATACTTGCTCCCATTCAGCTGCTACCCAAAACATCAAATTCAAAACATCCTCTCTATCCAGGCACTAAGAGTGAGAAGGTTCTGCTCTGACGAAGATACATTCCAAAACCTATTTAACGAATTGTCTCAACACCTAGTCAAGCGGTACTAGGACAAAAACGTGTGGATGATGCCATAGAAAAGGCGAAAAAGGAAAATTGGGACAATCTTTTACTGTACAAAACAAGGAAAATATTGAAAAGATACCTAACTTTCCATCGAGATTAGCCTCCAGTAGGCAAAGTCACCGAGCAGCACTGGTGTACGATTGAGTTATCCGAAACACATAAAAAGAAAAAGCAAAACATTCCAAATAAACCAGTCATACTATACCATAAACCCAAAAAATATGAGAGACATTCTCGTCAGAGAAAAACTAAAAGCCCTCATACACCAAACTACGAATGGACTCTACGAGCCTTGTGGGGATAAACGATGCATGACATGCCACAACATGATTAAGCTAGTGATTTATCGAACACAGTAACGGGTGAAAAACTCAGTATTCACAGCAGCACCATCACATGCAAAACACAAAATGTGATATACTTAATAACATGCAAAATGTGTTCAATCCAGTATGAATCTAGATAGATCCGACTGGCAAACCAAAGCCTTTGCTTGAAGCTCCGTTGCATAACACTTTTTCCCCTTGCCGACGTTTCAAGGACACTATCCTGACGGGAATAGCTCACAATCAAACTTGGAACCAAAAAACCAAAAGAGCATTAGAAACTTATTGGATTCGCCGCCTCAGAACTCTCAGACTAGGCGGCTTGAATCAAGAAGAATAGAAACCCGTTTCCATCTTTATGCTTACATTTTTTGGAATGGTTTAACTTCATAGGGTTTTATTGCTATTATGTGGTTTTTACTTGCTTGGAACTTTAATGTTGATTGGCACCATATAGCCATTATTGTGCTGAGGTGCCGTTAACCACAAATACATACATATCATCTTATTCTTATTTGGGAAGCATGTTAGAAACCCATTCCCTTCTTCTTGTTTGCATATGTTTGGAAGGATTGACCTTCTTAGGGTTTTTGTGCTATTCTTGGTTTTGCTTTTTGGAACTTTACCTTTATTTGGCACCATATAACCATTTTATTTTGCTAAGGTGCCATTAAATGCTAATACATACATACATACATACATACTTACATACATACCACGCACGTTGGAAACCTATTCCAATCTTCATTACTGTCAGATACCAACAGTCAGGTAACGAGAGCTGATACAAATTAAATTGTTTCATGGTAATATTTCAGTTAGAAAGAACCGATGGTTGGTCGGGAAAAAAATGTGGACTTTGCACTGTGTAGAAATGCTTCAGCTTACAAAATGTAAACTTTGTACTGTATACAGCATGCTTCAGCTTACAAAATGTAAACTTTGTACTGTGTACAGCATGCTTCAGCTTACAAAATGTAAACTTTGTACTGTATATAGCATGCTTCAGCTTACACAATGTACACCGTGTACTGTATACAAAATGCTTCAGCTTACAAAATGTACGCTTTTTACTGTATACAGAATGCTTCAGCTTAGAAAAATGTACACTTTGTACTGTATGCAGCGCATTTCAGCTTACAAAATGTACACTTTGTACTCAGACCCGCCGACAGAAATTCCGGGCACCAGGGCAGAGCAGTCATGGGTACCAAAACTAGTTTAATATATTGTATATACAAATATGTGTACAGTTTTGCATATAAAACCTGTTGTGATCTACCATAACTTAGACTCTTGCAAGGAGCAAATTTTAATATTTGCTGCAAAGATTTTTTTTTAATAACTGAGTCGACGGCGGGCCCTTATAAATCGCCCTCCCCTCCCCCCCCCCCTTTCTCGGCGGACCTGTTTGTACTGTATACAAAATGCTTCAGCTTACAAAATTCACACTTTGTACTGTATACAAAATACTTCAGCTTACTTTATCCTAGATAAACTGGTGTAGCTGAAAAGAAAACAGACAAAATTGTTTGGTTGTCGTACTTATACCCGAAAATTGTATGGTTGTCGTACTTGTACCCGCAAAATTGCTAACAATGTGCAGATTTACGGTACCAATAATACCTTCATACAGGTTTGACGAAATAATGTAAATCAGCAAAACTCAACATTAGAAAACGTGTGAGTAAAATGTGTATACAGGTACAACGGTATCAGTGCGTTAATTGCAATACCTATTGTTTCACAATTTCAAAGGGTTGTTGGTTTATGAGGAGCTGTTATTATTTGCCAAATGAAGCAGAAATCTCAGTTTTAGCCGGATATAACTCAAAACATTCTTGATGTCTTCAACTAGGTGGTCTGTATTATTAAATGAACACCTACCACAGGCAAGTGACATCTGTGGTACGGTTACCCTACATTTGAGACATTTTGCAGATTTGTGCTTGATTTTATAACTCAGGTAGTATTTTTCTGTAATGGTTGTAGACCTGTTTTCAGACATCTTGAAGAACCTTAATCTCACATGTCAAAAGATAAAGGCCCTGTAATCAATAACGTATGTATACAAGCCTCCGCTGTACAAACGTACTTGAGCACTCTTCTCTTTTTGAAAGGTTCCACCCGTGTGTGTTTAATTTTCAGAAATCTGTTTATACTGTGTGCATAATACCGTGTGCCGACTTGTTGAGGGTAAATTAAACACGATCATTTTGTCTAACGAGGGCAATAAGATGTTTTCCTTTCGCTTTCAAGAGGCCATTAAGCCAGAGATAGATCCCATATATGTATTGTCCAAGACAAATATAAATAGTCTCAATAAGAATATAATCAAGGACTTTTTCGACCAATGTTATCATTTGCTGATGTCAGGAAAAGACGTGGGGTTGAAGACTGAGGATTGTTGATAGTCAAGTCCAGGATTAATGGCAACAAATAAGAGTCACAATTAATTGTAGATGAAATAACTTGTTATAAATATATATGTACCTAAAACAAGGACAGTAACCTTACAAATTTCTCTTAGTAATTCCATCAGTTGAAGAGTCCCAATTACAAGCATGCAATACAATTATTCTAATTTATAATTGAAACCTTGAATTACTTAAGTGAACTGAAGAAAGAAATCTCCATCTTAATGAATCGTTCAGTAACTTTTTTTCTAATTCCTGAATGAGACATCTAAAAAATAATCTGGAATCAAACATTATCTTGTAAAAAATAAAATATTGTTTAATCTTACTCTTATTGAGGTGTGGAAGCTGCGCACAAAAAATCCCAGAAACCTCGATATAGCATGTAAGATATCCAGAAATTGTTTGACGAAACAGTATTCAAAATGTTGTCAAATGCCTGTCCGACAATGACTATACGTCAAGAGTGGTTTCATGTATATATTTACTGTGTATTGTCATTTTAGACTCAAACCCTTCAAAAGAACATCTTCAAATTCCACGGGCCCTGGCTATTGTAGATACAAACTTAATGCGCTTTTATTCTGTCATTGTCCACAAAGCATCTAAATTGGACAGTAGATACACACACATGCACACATCCCCATCTATATCTCCATACACACACAAACAATATATATATATATATATATATATATATATATATATATATATATATATAATATATATATATATATATATATATATATATATATATTTATATATCGGGTTAATAAGATTCTCTAACGATTCTGATGGCCAAATCCTCCTATTAATTCCTCATCATGTAAGAAATCAAATAGTGGACTGGATCGATGGGATATGCTTCTGGTAGTCCATCACGATAGACTCATGGGGTCAGTATAAGACTGTGGTTACGAAGCTCAACAGAAAGAAATGGCTAGAGCTAAATACATTAAATTAGCTTTTTTCTCGAGATGCGAACCAAATAGTTACGAATGAGAGTGGATATAAATGACACACAAATAACACAAGGTTGGAGAACGGCACGGGGAAAAAGAACACAAGTTTCCCTACGTTTCCACCTACAGCAAGGTCTTTCTCAAGGGGCAATAAATGACATACACAGACACACACAGAGTGACATGCGTAGAACAGTAAGTATTTACCTTTTTGGCACTGAGATTGAAAATAGAGTAAGAGAAAGAGGGAAATTACGACAGATACTAGAAAAGACATAATTTTTCAGTGTTGCACAATACCTCCAGAATATATAATTAAACCAATGAAATATATAACACGTTGACTCCTGAATACAATGTCCCTTGTAGGTAATTCTTAGATATACATTATATTTAGTTTCTTGATACGGAGTCGGCAAGAAATTTAATATGAAAAAAGCATGATACGATGTAAGTTGATACAGCATGATACAATGTAAGATGATAAGGCATGATACAATATATATGAAAGAAACTGTTCCGATAACAATATTTGCTGGGTACAGACGGTAAAATCTGTGCTAGAAAAAAAATGAAGGGATTTCGATGAGTGACGTATAACTGATATAGGCAAAGAATCAAAGGATTCTTTTTAAAACATCGATTTCCAAGGCGTCTATTTTAGCGATGGAAGATCAAAAGCAGTCAAGATATATATACAGAATTTATCAATCAGCAAGCTGACGAAAAGCTTGAATCATAAAAACAATTTGCGGCTAATGCGTGAGTCAGAGGAAGATTTTGCCGTATAATTTAGAATGTTACAAATTGGTCAGGACATCTTCATGGGCGACTGGAATGAAGTGCTATACTAATTTAGGCACAGTTTAAAGTATAGAAGTTAAAGGTATAGTCAATATTATAGATCGACATCATTCTATCAATGAATATACAGATGGTGTGTTAAGTGTCAGTGGCTTTTATTCATCGACATCATTCTATCATTGAATATACAGAGGTTGTGTTCAGTGTCAGTGAATATACAGAGGTTGTGTTAAGTGTCAGTGAATATACAGAGGTTGTGTTAAGTGTCAGTGAATATACAGATGTTGTGTTAAGTGTCAGTGACTTTTTTATTCAAGAAGAATCTTCATGCCTGATTCAACATCCCATCATATTCGTTGCAGCTTAAAACTTTATATTGGTCCAGTAGCGTGGCAATAAATTCAACGCCCCCCCCCCCCCCAGCGCAAAACTTAAATATGGGGCCTGCTCCCAATAAAAAAATAAATTGTTTAATGAGAATTTTGGACCCAAGGGCCTGGCCCCGCCCCACCCGCCACCCCAACTCCGCAGTTCAGGAGGTTACTTAAGCGGTTGTTACGCCACTGTATTGGTCACTTGGTAGACTTAGTACTCTGTGCATAACGACGGATTAAAGTTACATCGAAATATCTTAATTACCATTGCTTTCTAAGTTAAATTGTCTGAAACAAGTTGCCTCATCTGTAGTTTTATCATCAAACTCTTGTGCTTCGTTATTGGAAACCTAATGAGCCTGTCCTCATTCTCATTAATAGTGTTGACATAATACCATTGCCAGAGAGAGTCGCTGACTCTGAAATTTCTCACTCTAATAATATTTATCTTGGACAATGCATACACTTGATCTATCCCTGGCTTAAAGTCCTCTTGAAAGGAAAAGGAAAACACTTTATCGCCCTATATAGACAAAATGATCGTGTTTCATTTTACTTTCAACAGCTAGCACACGGTATTATACCCTCTGTGTAAACATGTTTCCGAAATACTCGGAACTGGAGTCGAGGCCGACAGGCCGAGCTGTCAACACTGATCCACACCAACTGGGTTATTGCCAACAACGAGAATGAAAATTTTATTTCTTTGCCGTATTTTAAAATACTGGGGAATTATCTTTATTTGAAAAGGAATTAGGGTTCAAGACTTGAGTTCGGATAAGATATGAAGTACGAAAATATTTTGTAATCCTAATACACCCCTAGTGTTCACCATGTTCAAGTTATTGAAAAAAACGTGAAATTGCAACATGAAATAGGTCTTAAATAGTGATTGAACTTTTACCTTAGTCAAATCTTTTGATGCTTCATCACTTCATCCCATTCATCCAAGTGGCGTAAAAATGTTCAAAGAATTCAAAAGCAAGATATAAGTATAATCTGCCCCGCACTGAGAAGAAATAAACAGAACGATTTTTTTAAAAGTTTTATTTGCTTTACCATCTGGGGAAAATCAAAGTCTAGCACGTAAACGTTTGATTTGGAAAATCTTCAGTGAGACTCCATTAAACATAAATGTTGTAAGTTCTTAAGGTGCAAATATGAATTCAGGAATGTGTTAAAACTATGAACTGACATACATCTTGGAAAGTCTTTAGTACTATCAACTTCTTTTTTTTCAGAATGAGTTTATCATAACAGTACAATACAACAGGCTTAAGAGAGAGAGAGAGAGAGAGAGAGAGAGAGAGAGAGAGAGAGAGAGAGAGAGAGAGAGAGAGAGAGAGCAAAACAAGTGTGTTTCATTTTGATTAATAAAGTTCAATGGTATAATGCTTTACGTTAATTCCGACAATGGGCATCTAAAACGAGCTCTTTTACTTTTGTGGCTTAATTGCACGGTAACCTAATATTTCCAAAATACGCTGACAAAAAGGTATATAAGTAACACTGTGCCGAATAAAATGTGAATTTATTATATGAGTTTTCGTAAGTCGAAGTCCTTTTATATTACTGTTGAGTGTATGCTTACACATTTTCACAATTGTTGTAGTAGCTGTGAGCATCTCGCTATCGTATTCTGATGGAATATATTAGAGGTTGAGATTTAAACTATATTGGGTAATCTGTTTGTAATCAACCACTTGACTTTTCTTATGATCCACTTTTATTATGGTACGTTTTAACTGGACGACCCACTGTTCCGTCTGCATTCGTGTACATACTGAAAGGTCCCGCTCTAGGTTTTATCAGCATAACCTTGCACTATGCATGAGAGATATTGTGGCCGTGACCTATAGCCTCACACTATGCACGAGAGATATCGTGGCCGTGACCTATAGGTCATCCTTACGATATATATTTGCATGTGTCCAGTTTTGCCCCAAATGACTCATAAGATTACACTAATTTCAATTTCACAATAATAATCATTCTTTATAGGAGCTTAATAGTTTTAGACTATCACATCTTGGAGAAATTGCTGAGAGAAAGACGAAGACATCACACCTTGGATAAATAGCTGAGAGACATACGAAGACATCACACCTTGTATAAATTGCTGAGAGACAGAGGAAGACATTGTACATTGGAGAAATTGCTAAGAGACAGACCAAGACATCATACCTTGGAGAAATTGCTGAGAAGAATTTTAGCTAAATAACAGAATAACATGTTACATGGAAGTAATTACGTCTACGAAAAAGTTTAAGCTAACATGTGTCTTTGTCATAATTATGTCTGCGATATTTATCAGCAATATAACAGTATACCCTTAGAATGCCGAATGTAAAAACCAAGGCACAGAAAAGGAACGTTTTGGAATGCTAGAAAGTTGGAGATGGGATTTGTGACCTAATCGAGTCTCTATTAAATACTTTGTGCCACCAGCTACTGTGGAAAGTAACCTAAGCTGGCTCGTTAGTCAGTGCTGATGATATGGTGCCTGGGACAGAGAGGGCTTAAAGTAATAATGAATATGCTGTTACGATTCTCTGAGCAGAGAGCGTGACCCAGCCATAATCCTCGCGAAAAACACGTTCCTGCTTGCACCTCCGCCCCATGACGGATCGCGATGTGCAGTCGTACGCACAATGTATTCGAAAATAACGACTTGCTATCTGTAAAGGGACATTTATAACTTGCCATTTATTAATTTCGTGTCTATTCTGAAGTCAGACTCTACATTCTGGTTCAGTAATCAGACTGGATAATAATCTTTGGCCTCATTGTGAGAGTCATATACCTTTGACAATCCATGTTCCTTCACGTTTCCTACATTTGAACATTTTAAATATATATTTAGTTTATTCTTTATTGATTATGGTATTCATGTAGATTAAATACTTTTACAATACCCCACTCAATCCTTAAAGAAATTATGTTTCCATGATGAATATTTTTTGTCCCACTTGACGACTGAAACAGAAGCCATCACAAAGTTCTTAGATTCACTTTACCCAACAGTGTTTAGAAACGCGTGTTGAAAAGCATACATGCTAACCATTCAGTACCGATTCTACAAACCAAAAACACTAGAAAATTATGGTCTTCCCAACTTTTAAACTCAGAAATATTAAATAATATGACAGCTAGAAGTTAGTAAAAGTAGGATGTATTTTCACGGCTTGTTTGCGTTTTACCCGCTTTCCATTCACATTCAGAGGATGTTAGTTTATTCCGTCAGAAATTATGCAAACGTGCAAACTGTAACAATTTGTTTTTTGTTTAATCTTTACTACATGTAAGACTTAGCTATTAAATGTTTATGTCTCCAGCATACATTGCTTTTAGAGGGATCAGTTTATGTATCGATAATACACGTAAATACTCTAAGAAATTCTTGACACAACATATGTACGTTTCACTTGATTATACCAGATTTCATGAATCCTCTCTGCACCAGTTACGCAATTCATGAATATGAAACATACGCTGAAAGACTCTAACGTGAGCAGACAATTAATTCCGGTATATTTGTGTATGTGTGTGAGTATTGTGTTCACTTATGCACATACCCTAAAAACGAGTGTCAGAGCCTTTCAAACATATTATCGTCTTTTTGGCTGATTTGGAATCACCTTTTCGTAGCCAGTCTGCATCATAAATGACTGCATTGAAAATCAAATTAGTGCTGTCAATGCAGTGCTGGATTACCCAATTGGCATACTAATCACGTGCTTAGGGCACCACCAAAGCAGGGGTACAAAAAAAATTAGAGGGGGGGGGGTAATTACGGTGAGGGGGCACCATAATCTTTTCAGTGCTTAGGGCATCTAAAGGTCTTAATCTGTGTCAATAAGTAACATGATGTCACAACGACGTTCTTCCGTTCGTGTACGACATTCTTCACGCGAGGCCTAAACCAGACACATCAAGCATACCCCGAAACTAAAGAAGAGTAAGGAAAAACATGTATGGTCTGATGGAAGTCAGTATCAGGACGATTCAAGGGCGGGCACAACACAGAGACTACATTTTGCTTACATAGCAGCCAAATGTGCATATTTGCCAAAAGAAGAGACTTACGTCAGTAATTATTAAAAAAGAGCAATGGCATTAGTCATTTTATTCCAAAGAAAACACATATCTTTGGGGATGATTGATCGAATATGGCATGCTTGCTGGATTTTGTGTTAAAATAACCCTCCAATATCCCTTATTACACTCCATGCTCAAGTAAAGATATTAGTATCCTGTCTCGGTATATAGTCCAAAAAATAAATACTTGAAGTCGAACAGACTGGTACATCGGTACATCATCTTGTCGGCTGGCTTGAGATGCCCCGCCCACCACACGACCCTGTGGACCACTTCCGTCACAATTATTAATGATGTGTCTGATAAATTGTGGTAGCGTAACCTCTAGGTGATGGTTAGCGGTCTGGGATGAGTAATTAAAGACTGTCAGACGTAATTTCAAAGTACAGTAATACCGAAGTGTCGCATTATCATCATTATCATTATTAATTATTAATTATTATTATTATTTTTATTATTATTTATATTATTATTATTATTATTAGAAGTAGCAGTAGTAGTATTTTGCTTCGTTATCATCACCATCATCGTTATTTTATTCTTCTTCTTCATCATCATCATCATCTTCTTCTTCTTCTCAAGCTTCTAAAGACCCAACGAGTTCGTGGTATGACCTTTCGTTCGTCGTATGTCCAGGTTTGTAAAAATCTATAATACATTAAACGGATCCCTAAGTATGATCCAAAATATCAAGTGGAGCGCGAAATAGTTGCTAAATTTTCCGAAGTAGTAGTCTTTGTTAACAAAAACAAGTATCCTCCAGAGATATCATATCCCCCGCACCTCCCCCTCCCCCTTATGTAAAGATTTCTACTGACAGTGTCCTATGGTCCACCACTCTCAATCTGTATACCAGTATGGTCCAGTACTCTTATTTTATAAACTGTTTGTGCTACTCATTCTTTCCATGGTAACATAAAAAATATCGAATGATAAAAAATTATAAGTATCAAAAAGCACCTACCTCAACTCAGCTTGTTTGACATGTTGCACAAAGTTTGGCTGAAATAATTGAAAGTTAGCGAATTATGCTCCGGAATCAAAAATGTTACGGACAGACAGAAAAACAGACGGAAGGACAGAACAATATTTATATTCCACGGAATTTCATACGGGTTGGGGGGGGGGGGCAATGTGGTCTAAATTTGGCATGGACCAGTCTTTTATCAAGCCTGTTCAATTTTATTGTACAAAGTTGTCCAATTGTTATGAATTGACTGAGTGTTCTGCTGTGTGATTGGATATAAACAGTCACATGATACTGATCTGGAGTTTTTTACACATCGGTAAATGCTGGGGACTACTTTCGGTTCCCAATCAGATTCCAGCACACTTTATGTGAAACTTTGTCTATACCAACTCCTTACACCATAATAATAACAAGCCCTCACCTCCGCGACTTCCGTTCAAAATTTGCGACACCAGGTAAATTCCACCACAGGGGCTCGTGACGTTGCTTACAATTTTCCGATAGATAATATATATATATATATATATATATATATATATATATATATATATATATATATATATATATATATTACTTGTATTATTATATATAAAACATATATTATTGTAGGCATCGGCTTCCGTAGGAATTTTTCCGGGGGGGGGGGGGGGGACTAAATCAAAGGGACAAGCCTTTAAAGTGATGCCAGTTGGGTCAAGGGGAGAGGCAAGCTCCCACAGTCGGATTTTGGGTGGTTTAATATTTTGGGGATTTGTTTAAATCTTATTGCAGGTTTGCCTGTGGACGCCCATGATTATAGGAAAATTGTAAGCATTGATATGGGCCCCTGTGAAATGACCAATTAGAAATTCAAACAATGTAATCGCACAGTCCTTCCTGTACTCCAACACTCACCTCCTTAGCCAGCCAAACAAAGAATATGACAGGCTTTAGGAGCCACTCAACATTCATAAATTACTGCTTTTTTTGCTTCGACTATATGTTCCACCAGCTGTTATTGAAGGTCATGGTCACATGACGTGAGAGCAAGGGATTTCACCAAAAAAATGGACACGATGTTGGTTTTGAAAGATCGAAATGCGTAGAAAGCAAGAACAACAAATGTTAAAACAACAGGTGCCGAACGCAAGCTTAAAGTCGAAGAAAAATTAAAGCAACAGCCTCGTTAAAATACAATTTAAAAAGATCACTATTATGACTCTCTACACTACAAAATAAAATTTATAAAGATCATATCAAGTGACAAAAACTTCTTCAGATCACTGCTATGACTCGCTCTGACACTACCCTATAATACTATATAGAGTCGACGACCGTTGACTATCCAAGATGGGGCTAGGTATTCTGGCACAGTGTGAACATGCTACTGAAAGAAAAGTTCGAGCTACCTAAATCAAATGTTTTGTTGATGAAATCTGCTGATTTGACGACAGAAAGGGGGAAATATCATGCATAAGGCTTAAATGATCATGGTTGGGTATTTATCGAAGTTTAAATTGTTACATAATCACTCACAAAGTTAACATAAGTCCTTTTGACTTTATTTACTTTGAGAGTGATTATGTAAAAATTATATATATATATATATATATATATATATATATATATATATATATATATATATATATATATATATATATATAACCAGATCTCATTTTGCACTGGGAGCATCCAAGCGGTCAGGCCTCATAGAAATACACCTAGTCTTTCATATAATTTTTATTTTGATGAAACGTAATTGGCTCAATACATGACGAATTCAAAGTTCAGATACGTCTAAACATCGCTTTAATTATTTGTAAACCTACCAATTTTCAAGAGCGTTTTTGGCGGATTTCGCGGAAGGATCTTATCTGAAATATTAAATAGCCACGAATAACTTCTTTGTAAAATTAGATTTATAAACAACTAAACTCAGCGTAAACTTGTGATTAGAGAAACTGCCAAATTTAGTTTCCGCGAAAAAAGTAGATTACAGTACACATTAGAGCACTCCCAATTCATACCGTTTGGTGTGACGCAAGGTGTACTGACTCGCATCAATAAATTCGGGTTTTGGATATTTCCCACCCATCCCGAAAGCTATATTTTTATATACACGTTCGACAACTACTGTATTTGATTGTATGTAATAGCACACAGCTACAAACAGCACTATATACACAGACCTGTCGTCACACATTTCGCCAATAGATCGGGGACTAAGCTGTTCGTTTTACTAATGATTTCTAATGAACAGAGTAGAATGCGTCAGCAGATCAGGTTTTACGTCGTTCGAAGTTGAATACCGGTTTTACACTGATACATACGGTATAATCGATGTGAATGACTCTCACAAATGGTTGAGCATGCCGTCTTCTCAGATCTCTACTTAAATTAGTCTGGTGTTTATAGGGGGCATAGTTTTCTCTACTTTTAAGCTTCAAAGATTTATAGCAATGAAAATTATATCATAGAATTTTACGTCATAATGAGCACATATTAGCTATATATAAATATTTTAAAACTGATAGCATCTCCATATCATCCTATTTTAGAAAAGGAAGTTACTGTCTTTTAAATTATACAATGTCGACTGCAGTAAAATATCATTTCATCAGTGCATTAAATTGCAGCATTTTTAAAAAAAATAAACTTTACATTAAACAAGTGAGAGTAGTGAATAATCCAATCCACACATTTATCATGATAATTCGCTGGAATATACTTCATGCTCATGTCAAGTTTATGTTTCATCTACTTGAATATTTGGGATGAAAGAAATATGCTCTTCGCTGTTCGGGTATTTTAAAGTTTAAAAAAAAAGAACAAATTTATATAAGAGTTGATGTATTCCCCGATGGAAATTGTATCATTAGCAGTTAAACAAACAGGTTAAATTTCCAAATCAGCTGCTGATGTTGTTCATGCAACAAGTTGCTTAATTACAGATACACAGCATCCACTTTCGCCAGTATTTTTTTTTTTTTTTTTTTTTATTGATGGTAATTTATCAATGCTTGATCGTTACTATCTGTACAGTAAATTGTAAATAACTCATTTTGTGACTGAGTCTGCAACAATACTAATTATACAACATTTACTAAGTTTTTAAAAACAATTCCAAAACATTGGGAAAAGAAATTTAAGTCTCAGGTTTTGTCTTTGTGTTCAGAATCTTTCCTTGTGTTTTTGGTAAACGTTTTAATGCAGGAAACTCTACACTATTCCTAAGACATGACCAAACTACTATTTTTGCCTTTGTTCAACAGTGCTCTCTTTCTAAATATGGTATGAGAGACACATTTCAATTATTACTTCCTTTTCGGGTGCATATCTGCCCTTTGGCTAAAGTAGATACCTGCGTCAATTAGCAAAAGAAATTATCGATAAGAATGAAGGGTATCATTGGGTTATTGGTGCCCATATTGGCGTACGAGTAGACTCTTAAAATCCTTAATTATTTGTTCAACCTGATAGGCAATTCGAGTTAATAAGGAGTGTCCCGGACTGTTATTTGCCCATACTTGTTCTCACATTGGTACCTCGACAATATCAACAACGCTCATTACTTTTATCATCCTATAGTTCGATTTATGTCTACTGCGGGTAGACTCAGGACTGGGTTTATTCAGAATAATTTTCTTCTTTACGCTCGATATATAATGTTCCGAATGAATGGCAAATAATTTTTGGTTGATCCCTTTTTTTTCTCCTTTTTTCATCTTTTGCAGACATGCGTGAAGGTGATGATGTGGTTGATAATTCGGGTAGCTGAATGCCGTTCAACTACACGCTAATGTGCTGCCCCATTACACCCGTCAAATGTAGCTTACCCCGGACAACAGAGCTTTGGTAGTGTTCTTTTATGTAGGCTGATGTCTATTGATGCAGAGCAATACTTCCGTGTGCATGACAACGTCCTTATCCTGACAATAACGTTCAGAACAATGACGTTGTAAAAATCCGTATATAATGTCATGACACAGGCGATAAGTGATGACGCAGACGACAAATGAGGCGATGTACGGTATGCAGATGACAGGATGGAATCCACGGCTACTGTGATAGTTTCAGGCGAAGACACTAACACAGCTCTTGAAAAGACAGTCATTGTTTATTACTGTTTAATTTTAAACGAATTAATAAAATGTGACAAAAAGGCATAAAATAAATAAAAAGTGGGGGAAAAAATAAATATAATATAAACAATATATTTAAACTGAATTTAACTAACATTAAAAGCATTAGAAGTATACAATGAAGCATACAGTGAAGTATACAGTGAAGATACAGTAAGTTTACATTGAAGTATACAGTAAAGCATACAGTGAAGTATACAGTGAAGTATACAGTGAAGCATACAGTGAAGTACACAGTGAAGTATACACTGAAGTATACAATGAAACATACAGTGAAGTATACAGTGAAGCAAAAGTTTGAGGAAAAATTATAAAAGGACAATCATGTTTCAAAACAACTCCAAGACGCATGTAAATATCCAAAAGAGTAATAGAAGATCCATTATCAGATGCTCCTGCCTCCTAAGTTACAGCTACATGCGCTTGAGGTAAGAAGGGTGAAACCAACAATGTAAGTAAAATCAACAAGCAATTTATTTCTAGACAATTAAAGTGAAAATTCAAAAGACACTTACAATAACGTGAATTAATGTCCAAATAATCCTCGGTGTCCTAATTACAAGTCCAAAAATATATAATGTTCCGAATGAATGCCAATAGCCTTGAATGTTCTGATGTACCACAAGTCTTGAATGGCATGAAGTACCAAAATGATGTAATCAGGAATGTTTTGAATGAATTCACATAAATCCAAAAAAGTCCTAAAATCTATGAGCACTTTAGGATTTCCAATAAATATTTTAAATAAATAATTCCTCTCTCTGAATTATATCTGGTTTTCACAACTGTAACATATGATTATTAAAATAGCTTCTATACAGATTGATGTTTAGAAAAATTACTTTGTGTACCTGACTTTTGTCACAACAAGAAATGGAAATAACAGTCCAGCTGCTAACAAAACCCGCCTTGACCTCAATGCTATGTAAACATGGTGTTTACAAAAATGACCATAATCTGACTAAAGTACAACTTACAGTCATGGACACATATTATAAATTTCAATATACATAACAATATATAAAAACAAAAACCCTGCTTAGCAAAATGGTCAGCTGTTAAGTTGTGTAAGCCAGGTTATTTGCTTTCAGACTATTGTGTGTAGAGTCACACAAGTTGGTACTTTGCTGTGTCATTCGAAGTACTAAACCATTCAGTCAAAACCTGGTAAAATGTTAGCTGCACAAAGATACCATGTCCCAATGTTTGGCGATAATTGTTCCATTCATGTTCAATACACAAGATTCTAAACTTTAGAGCCTGAAATTTTACGCAATTCTTAAAGAGCGATATCTGAGACATTCTTCCAGGGCACCATGTCACAGTTTTTGTAGACTTTGTTTCATTGCAGAGTTATCAAACAAAATACAAAAAAACTCAAAAACACCGAATTCTCCTCTACATGGTGGCAGTTGAAAACATAGGACTAGAAATACTGTAATTATTGTCCCAATAGAAACAAATAGAAAATGTTTGATGTCTTTCATCTCAAAACACTGACGCGGATCCTAAACCCCACGACACTGGTCCTTTTAAAAAACAATTCTGCATCCGGTGACTGATGTTTGATCAAAATCCGTTTTCAAATAAGAAAATGGCGAGTTTTCGAACTTTAGAAATGTGTATTTGACTGCCGTCCTTCCGTGAAAACTGCTTCAAGATCATTAGCAAATAGGACAATTTACCTCCGCACCTCTTGCGCGACGGTCTTTAGAGATTCACATACTTCTATTAAATAAAATCGCACGTTTTCCGGTAGAGCAGGCACGGACTGCTTTGATACGTAATATGCCGATTGATGAATAACGTTCCCGTCACTGGTCACTCGGAACTTGTCGGCTCTATCGTGTTTCAGAAACAAAGGCGGGTTATCTCTCGTTGAGAAACTTACAGGTGTCAATGCCTCCATGTGAATATTATCCCGGAGGTGTTGACGAATACCTCGGCATGATAACAAGTAATATTTTTCCAACAAAACTTATCGTCAAGCAGCTACACCAGCTGGATGCTAAAGTATATCTACCAATGAATACATTGAGTTGTTATTGATTTTTCCCTTGTTTCTTTGGAGCACGTGTTGTCAGGATGGTCGCGATAGAAATATGAAATAAGTGAAACGAAAAGAGAATGAGCTCAGCTTGATATTGTATGACGTCTCGATATCCTTGGGATGCACTGCTGCTCCCGGTCTGCTCCCGCATTGTTAGGATTTGCATTATATAGCTTTTACCTTGTTCTAAATGTTCTTCAAGTGTTACATTTACATTTGAAAATGCATGCTTGAGGAACTGTGCCATCGCTCTCCATCAAACAGTCTGTACATCAAACCTATGTCATATTACAAATGCTGCCATCATTACAACACGTACTAAAACTTGACAAGAAAAAGGCAATATTTTCCAAGCACCTTTTTCAGCAACCCGAGCATTACGCCATTCATCAGTGGGTTTCGAGCCTGCACCCAAATGGTTCAGCTTAAAGACTACAAGCTTTTTTAAAAAAGCTGATATTTTTGTGAAGATACAGCTGAAAAGCTCAGCAAGATCAATCAACCTTTATTACTTCAAATATATGCAATTTAATTAGTTAAAAATTACGGTCAATTTATCCACGCAAATACTAGTTACTATTCAGTGCAGGGGTTTATAAAACGTTTTATCAGTCAAGAAATTGCTAATGTTAAGTGGTTTTTGTCACTGAACACTACAAACTTAATCACACTTAGACGAAAGAAGTATTTGACTGCCGCTCGCAGAGTACAATGGGCCCGCAAAGCGAGGAAAGGGACTCGTGAGAATGCAACGCATGCTTACCTAATCAATGAATTTTTTCCTAATCAATTAAATTCTTCCTTTAGAATATAAAATAATAATAATAATAATAATAATAATAATAAGAAGAAGAAGAAGAAGAAGAAGAAGAACAACAACAACAACATTATATTATCATCGCCATCACCATCGTGGTCGTGTTTTATATATTTCCAACTTGTTCCTAACTTTATAAATTAAGTACAGTAATTGATTAAATAATCGGTCGAAATAATAACCTGTATATAGACTCATTATGATTTAATAACTCGCATTTAAAATAATTTATTTGTCTTTATATTCTTTGAATTTATATAAAATTAACATTTTGAGAAAGTACACGATATATTTTGTAAATTTAATCTACAAGTTCGCAAGAACTCAACTAACTTTGCTTGTGGAAGTGAACTTGGACGTTTCCATTAATACATTTTATCAGTTTGCAAATTATGAAATACTGCAATCATTTAGAAAATGTCTACTCAATCCACTTCTTTCAAGAGATGCTCTTTTATATTGTAAGGAATTGGATATAAATGGCAAAACCTCCTGGATTACAAACATTTGGCTTGTTACTGAAACATTTGATATACACGCTGGTACGGTTTCTTCACGAAGACTTTAAAACAAACATACCATTGAAAATATTAGATGTAATACAGACAAATACTATGTCAATTTCTATAACAGAAAACTTGAAGGTAATAAAAAAAAAACTGCAATGATACAAACTCATTTTAAGATTATATACATTGCTTCCATACTTAAAATCAGTAAAAAAAAGAGTAACTTTCAACGTAGTCTCACACAAATAAGAATTTGTTCCCACCAGCTTGAAATTGAAACCGGGAGATACAGAAATATAGAAAGGAAAAGTAGAATCTGCCAACACTGCAAAGTAGAGATAGAAAATGAGCGTAATTTTTTTTAAAGAACTAAATGCTCCTATTTTAATTTACAAAGAGATTGATTCTATGACAAATTATGAAATGCATACATTGATTTATATATATATATATATATATATATATATATATATATATATATATATATATATGTTGATTAGTTTGTTGCTACAGTTACATTAATATGAAAATAATAATCTATTCTTAAATTTGGACAATTTATTGGAACAGAACTACTATTAAGATATCCAAGTTTACTCGAGATTTACCAAACAAGGCGACTAACCTCGGTGCTTTGGCTGAATTAGGACTATATCGTCTGTCTTTAGATGTCATTAATAAGCTAATTCAATATTACGCTAGGCTGCCAGAGATAGAGTCTGATAGCATTTTGCATCATGCTTACATTGAGAATCACGATAAGCTGTCTAAGGCAAAGTCTGATAGCATTTTGCATAATGCTTACCTGATCAGGCTTTTGGACACTGCAACAAAAAGCTGTATGTAACAGCACGTATAAATCATGTGTTAAACTGTATAGATATTGACAACAATATTCCTAATTTTACGTAATATTGAATTTTACAATATAAAGAACAAACTCCAAGAGCATTTCACTGAATTGTTCAGAAAGGAAACAAACAGAGAACCCTTAACAGATCGTACTCGTTAAAACATTATTCAATTTTGGTCTCTTCAAAACTAAATTTTCAGATCTCTACGTACCTTTCCAATACCCATTTGTGGATCAGCTATCATTCTTTAGAACTGAATTAGATAGATATTTCAAAAAAGATTTTAAGCAACAGACTTTGCCCATTTTTTTATAAAGCAGTAGAGGACGAATTACACATTTGTTATCCTGTCCAATTTATCAGAGTCATTGGACGCGCCTTGTTTGTCAGCTAGGACTAGAAGGAATAACAACAAACAGTAGTCATCAAGAAGTCTTGATAAACTGTTAGATCCACTCCTGGAGAATGTAACTATAATTGCGAAATACATATATGATTGCTTGGAATTTAAAAAAAAAAGAAACTAAGCTGACCTCATGAAACCTAAACTTGATATTGAGTTATTTATTCATGAAACTTTATTGATTTATCTATATCATGATCTAATTAACATATCATTGGGTGTGATGTTAAGACACACACAATTGTATTGAGACTTGGCATTGATTTTGTAGCTGTACACTGTCTATTCATATAGCTGTTTTGTACACTAAAGGACTGAATGAATTATATGCAGTCAGCTGTGTTCGAACGTTTATCGAAGCACAGGGAGGTGTTTGAACCGAAAGACAATATTTGCACTCCGTGTATGATCGTTCCTCTTATGTAATCGGTTAATAAGTTTACCATAGTGTAGTAATGCTGCTGTATGCTACATATCCACAGTGTAGTAACGCTGATATATGCTATATATCCACAGTGTTGTAACGCTCCTGTATGATACATATCCACAGTGTAGTAACGCTGATATATGCTACATACCTATAGTGTAGTAACGCTGCTGTATGTTACATACCGACAGTGTAGTAACGCTACTGTATGTTTTATTTGTTTTCCTTCCATAAATTATGATTTCTAAAGCTGTCTTATTGCTTTGAAGGATCCCAAGTGACTCGTAAATCCAATACGGTGTGATTCAAATGACCATACAGTTGTTGTGTTTTTTACATTGCCTTGGAAACCGTAGTTATACAGGAATAAATCGCCTAAAAAAGTAGATTCTGCAACATACCCGCAGGTTTCCAGTATAAAACGAACCATATTTTACTCAGTAAAATAGAATCATAGGAACCAAATTCACAATTGAAAAATCGCAACTTTCTGAAACGTACAGTCGTTACTTTACTGCGAAACCGATACCTACAAACAAAAAGATAACGCTTCGCTGATTAAAATACATTTGCGAGAATATCACGTGTGATGTTCGTGAGCAAATTTTATAGTTATCCCATGACTGCATTATGTATTATTAAATTTATATAAGTATACTATGTATATATAAGTATACTATTATGTACATATAGTTATATTATTATGTACATATGAGTGTATCATTTTTCATTCCGAAGACTTCAGGTTTCTTTTAAGTGTCACATCAACACTAAGCAAATTGTGATGTCATAATCATCATATTTATCTCAGACAGTCATCAAACGGAGCACGACATACTCAAAAGGCAGTGGATGGTGTTCGTTCAACCTTATGTAAGACCGGGATAATATTCAATAAAACCATAATCAACGAAATGCTTATTGAGACTCATGGCTTGTAAAATCCAAAATATGGGAAGCGTTTATCTGTTTCAAGAAGAGTAGACGGTCACTTAACGAAGGTGTACGAAGAGGAGAACTCTCAACATCTGATGAATTATGAATGCTGTACCGGGGTGTAGGTGTGTGGATGGTAGTATGTGAGTATTGTCATGTAAGTACTGTCAGTAAGCTCTTTAATTCCATAAAGGTCGATTTCAAAATGATCACACATACGCATGCTCTCAGTCTTCTGAAGAAAATACTTTGCAAAATGAAACAAATAATGATTGCTGGCCCTACAAAATAAAGATCCCAATTATTGTATATGAGCAAATGAATACCATTTTCGGTTAAACGTTTAAGTAAAGTAGACGGCAGCGAATGAAATGGTCATTTCTGTACAGATGGGCGCCATTTGTACAAATCACTGTGGATGATATTCTATCAGGAATTATAGGTTTGTCTATGAACGTGTTATTATATAGCTAACTTACAACTAAACTCAACGAAAAGCTTGCATAGAATAACCTGATACATTATTTATTTATTTATTTGTATAGATTATATTTAAATCAGCTGCGCAATGTGCTCTTGACACGATTTAGGTGTATGTCCATTTCCTCGTCCATAAAGAGTTAGTTGTTTGAATATATTTAAATATATGCATTTATTAATAGACCCGTTAAACCTCCAATGTCATTCTTTTTACCCCACGCTCCGTTCATCTGACCCTCCATAGATGAACATTGGAATAATCTTTTAAAGAGATACAATCAGGTTAAAATCGTCTATTTAACGTACGGACACGAATCAGTCCTGTGATTCGCTAGCTATCCCATGGCGGCAGCACAGAGAGTCGTAAGCAAATTTGTGTTCACTATATCATAAAAGAAGAATCCGGCACGTAAAAACAAAGAACCATTTAATAATTACATTAGATTTTAGTCGTCTTTGGGGGAGGGGGATCGTAAACAAGTAGGCGAGGGGTATGTGAGACAGAATCCCCAATGGGGGCCCAGAAGGCAAAGCCCCCTGAAGCTCCTGGAATTTAGGCGCTTCAAGTCTAGCAGCTAGGACCAATATTTTTTGAAAGGTTCACCCCGAAAGCTAGAACACTTCTGATTGTGCCTTGCGTTTCTATGACCCTTGTGTAAAACCCCTTAGGTGGAAGTGGACTTCTGAAAAGATGCAGTTGCTTTCTACAGAGGGATTTGCTGAGAGACTTGGTATCCCAAAATGGTCACATATAAAGAATGGTTGTTTCAATGGTGTATTGTTTCATTTGATAATAAACCGTTTGTTCTGGGAAATGCTAAGCTTCGACAAGGTGCAATACATCACATAAACCTCCCACAGTTTGAATCTACACAGTATTTTGCAAAAATAGCATCTGATTCATGCTGACTGATAATAAAATATACAGTTGCTTTGTTCAATGTTACATTCAAACATTTTTGTTGCCTTTGTTACTGTTACTATTGTAAAAAAAGACTAAATGCTAAGTCTTTAGGACTATAAGATATATTGCATCACAGAATGATTGATAAGTAATATCATCACAAAATATCATGAAGGTTGTTACATTATATTTTTTATTATACACCTACCAATTTTCTACCCAAGAAAGAGCCAGAATTGTACCGTCATTTCCTACAAGCAGGAAAACGATACTATTGTTTTCCAAACCCATATCACCATACTCTCAAACTAGGCTGAGACTACTTTATCCTCGAGGTTTCCTGGTGACAATAGCATCGCCCCTAGCGATGGAATGCCAACACTAGCAGTAAACAAAGTTCTCACAGCGACGTTAGTTAAGAAACCTTGCGTTATATGTAAAATATTTGAAAGATCTAAACCATGTTTTTGTCACAACAACAATAAAAAAGCATTTTTCCTTTATTTTGAAGTAGTAAAATATTGCCAAAATGTTCGTCTGAAACAAGATCATATTTGGAAATCCTATACCAAACAATTACTGTTGTACAGTACAACCCATTTACGGAAATTCATAAATGGTAATGTTAGTGAGTTTCACGCATAATGGATGAATTTTAAATAATAAATGAGTAATATTCTCTGCAACAAATCTGTATCATCAAGTTCCAACAATTTCCCCAATCCTGTTGTAAATAACTGTCAAAATAATGTTGTCATTCCCGTGTCAAATTCCCTTCGGAGCCTCTCACAATGTCCCGCCCGAAACAGTTCAACCGCATTCAATCTGGCCTCTGAAAGAAACTTCCAGTCATTCAGCTGGTGAAAACTTCCGTGATGCAAAATTTCAGAACTGCACAATAGCTGTAAATTACATATATGAGTAGTCTGTCCTCAAGCGACGAAGAATTCGTGTTATTGACAGTGATGGTAGTCAAACTGAGGGAGCGTTGTTTCACAAACTTCATTCATAAAACTAATATTCATGCGCATGTCAGCCTTTTAAGGTTGTTACATTATATTTTGTATTTCACCCTTTTTCAGATGGATTCCAATCCTTTAAACCTTACTCATCCATCCAAGAAACAAACACTATCATTTAACCCTCGCAGATGTCTTATCTGCCAGAAAGAAGGTGATGAGGACCTCAGGAAGGCATCAGGACCGGGTAAAATAAGCTTTCTGAAGAACCTCAAAGTAAGAATCGAAGCAGGTGAGAGAATTCAAAATATAGTTGCTGGACAGGGAGAGTGGACATTTCCTGGTGACAAAAAACCGTCATTCGTTATTTACAAGCATCACAAACCTCATTCATGTTGCAGTTCCAGAGAAGGATGTGCCTGCAGCCACCTCGCAAGAACGGCCAAAAAGGTCACAAAGGTGCACATTCTCCTAAAAGGAGGTTTGCATGTTTTGTGGACAAAAGTCACTAAACAAAGACAGAACTCTCATCAGGGTGGCCACATTTGAGTTCTGCAAGACACTGGAAAGAAAGGTACGGGAGAAGGGTGGCAATGTCCTTCAATTCAGGATAGGTGATTTCTCAAAACTGAATGCAGTAGAGGCTCAGTACCACAAGGCTTGCCATAGTCGATACATTTTGAAGAAG